>CAUYQG010182993.1:0-31866 GCA_963574415.1 Tarsius wallacei
GCTTATCAAGCCAATTTGGGGCACAAGGGCCCGGGTGTTGCATCTCAGCCTCATCAGGGAACTTGTCCAGACTGGCAGCATCTCTCATCCCCAACTGAGGCCTATTAGATCAGAAGCTGCATTTTAGCAAGATCCCCCAGGTGACTCGTGTGCAGGTGTGTGGTTGAGAAGCGCTCGTGGGCTGTGGTGACAAGAACACGTGTGGCCTTGGAAGAATCAGTCCGCTGTGGCTGTTGTGATTGCCTTTGGATTATCCTATTTTTATTATTAACCTTGTGCAGATAAGAGCTCCCAGCTTTGGAGGCCCAGGGCCGTGTCGTGGGTGGAGCGGGTGTTTGCACCCTGGCGTGTGTCACTCGGAGAGCTCCTAGGCTTTGCTGCCTGCGTGCTCCCTTCCTGACCTCCTGTCTTGTCACTCCCCTGAGGCGCCCAGCACAGGCTGAACTCAGAACTGAGTCTCCATCGGTTCAACTTGGGCCTCTGAGAAACTAGCCTGAGGTGGTTTGGGTCATCTACGGTTCGATACTGTATTTGGTGTTTGTTTTTAAGGTTTTCAGAGAGGTTGGTTGGAGTGTCAGTGGCCAGCACCAATACTCAGATTTTTGACCTGAGGGCTTTTTTGGGGGGCGGTCCATCACTAAGCTGCACTGACACCTTGAGTCCCCCTTTTATGGAGCAGCATAGAACTCCTGTCCAGGCTCCCCGAAGTTCAGGTTCAATAACTCAACTGCAGGCCTACAGAACAGAGGCTGTGGAACGGGACTGATGGTGAATTCTTGCTTCCCCAGGGCTATACGGTGCCGGGCATAAGCTCCAGAGAGTTGCCTTCCACGGGGACCAGCAGAGGGGCAGGCAAACATGAAGACCAATTCTGCTATCCAAGCTGCCATCGACCTCACGGCAGGAGCTGCAGGTACCGTCATGTGCTGCAGAGTGACATTTTTGTCAAGGATGGCCACGTATGCAAAGGTGGTCCCGTGAGATTGTAATATGTTTTTACTGCACCCTGCTGTGTTTAGACACACAAATCCTTACATTGTGTTGCGGTTGCCTACAGTGTTCAGCAAGTAACATGCCATACAGGTGTGCAGCCTAAGAACCATGGGCCACACCATACAGCCCAGGTGTGCCGCAGGCCATACTGTCAAGGTTGGTGTGAGTGTGCTCTGTGATGTTCACACACTGAAGATGCATTTCTCAAAATGCATCTCTGTCTAAGCCATGCATGACAGTGATCCTAGAAGAAAATCAGTCCTCTTTGTTCTTCAACTACCTTGTATGTGAGACCAAGTGAGAGTGGTGTGAAAATAGGACATTTTTCCCCTCCCCATAAGCAGTAGGCTCCAACCTCAGAATGGATGGAATGTGGTTTAGAGCATGGCAGAAGGTAGTGTCCGTTCTTATTATTAGATTATGAGCCAGGGTGAGGTGTGAGGATGTTCCCAGGGCAGCCGGGACGAAGGGCTTCATGCCAAGCCTGGCAGTCTTCAGAGTCTTGTAGTGCAAAAAAGCACCTTGCTGTCTCTCCAGGGAAATGCCAGTGACTATTCTCACTGGTACTGGGAAAAGAAGGATACTCCGACATGCTTTAGCAATGAGACCTATAATGGAGTGTCTTTTTTTTTTTTTTGAGTTGGAGTCTCTCTCTGTCACTTAGGCTGCAGTGCAGGCAATCCTCCTGCCTCAGCTTTACAAGTAGCTGAGACTACAGGCGTGTGCCACCATGCTTGGCTAGTATTTTGATTCATTGTAAAGACTAGGTCTCACCAAGTTGCCCAAGCTGGTCTTGAGCCCCTGGGCTCAGGCAGTCTTCTTGCCTCCACCTCCCCAAGTGTTGGGATTAAAGGTGTGAGCCACCATGCCCAGCCTGAAGTGTGTCTTAAAGCTACGAAGGGAAAGGAGAGGAGGTCGGATTTGCTGGGAGTGGTCAGCCAGGGCTGAGCTGGGGGCCTAAACCTGAGGGCCCGGGTGGGTGTTGGACAGGGGGCATTGCTGGGAGTACTGACCAGGCTGCTCTTTAGAACGGTCACTTTGGAGGTGCAGAAAAAGCAGGAAGTGCATCCGTGGGTGAATGATAGGACTGGCGATACTTGGTGACTAGTTTCCCCGGAGTCCTTGATATCTCAGGGCTAGGGTGACAGGAGTTGCCATGCTCGTGTTGCCTAAAAGGAAACCCCGGTCTGCAGCTCTGGAGAGGGAGGTTCCAGGGGCTGCTGCCCTGTGCACTCTTATCCCTCCGGGTCAACAGACCTGCATGGTCAGGAGGTTGCACTCGTCATCCTGTCGTTCACTGGATTGCGAAAAAGAAATTGTTCAGAGAAGAGCAAAGTGTTTTTTCATGCACCAGAGATCGACTGAGCAGGCTTGTGAGGAAGATTAGAGAGTGTGTCACAGACACATGGGGGCACCCGATCAGGGCACTGCTCCCTGGTTACAGCCCGTAAGGAGGGTTGTGGCCTCAGGAGAGGGGCGCTGAAGGCCGGCTGGGGTCCGCCCTGAGGCCCCTTGCCCACTGCATGCCTTTGGGTCAACCGCTCGCCCTGCCGTGGAAGTGAGCTGTAGCCCCTGGGCCCCATGTCCCGTCCCCTCCTCACCATGCCACACAGACACTGAGAATGAAGCAGCCCTTTGCCTGCTCCGGCCTCCTCTCACCAGCATGTGAAGGCTCTGGGCTCAGTCCTTGGTCTCTGCGTAGGAAGGTGTTTAACCGCATAAGAGTCTCAACTTTTTTTTTCTTTTTGAGTCAGGGTCTCACTCTGTGACCCAGGCTGGAGTGCAGTGGCACAGTCACTGCAGCCTCGACCTCCTGGGTACAGGCAAGCCTTCTACCTCAGCCTCCCTAGTAGCTGGGACTACAGGTGTGCACCACCACACCTGGCTAATTTTTTTGATTTTTGTGGAGACAAGATGTTGCTATGTGGCCCAGACTGGTCTCGAACCCCTGGGCTCAAGCAATCCTCTGGCCTTGACCTTTCAAAGTGCTGGGATTACAGGTGTGAGCCACCACGCCCAGCCTCAACTTCTGACATGTTATGTTTATCAGTCAGTCTGCTGAAGACCTAGGATTGATTGTGATAGAATTAAAAAGCTTTTCTTTCCCTATTTTTGTTCATACAGTATTGGGGAGCCACATTTGTAATTTATTGTCAGTTTTAGAGCTGTAAATTGCAACAGTCATGTTGGGAGCCTGATCTGTAGGATGCTGGCTGGTGGGCATGGTTTTTATCATGTGCTGGGCCCTCATGTATACTGCAACTGTTTCTGATCACTTTGGCATTTCTCTCTGCGATGGCAACACAGGGATGCCCCAAATGGAGGGAGAGCTGGCATGCATAGCCTAACTTCCAAGGACAAGAAGCCCCTTTGCTGGGGGGTAAAGGGTCCCCATTAGTGACACAGAATCTCCATTCTACTCATATTCTTACAGTATAAACATACAGAAATATTTGATCTATGTTGAGCAAAAGTAAATTTCAGTCCATTATCAAAATACAAGTCATTCATTGGTAGAGTTCAAATTCAAGAGGTTTTTCAGGCAGGGCCTTTGATCCTAGCACTGTGGAAGACTGAGGCGAGCGGATCGCTTGAGCCTGGGAGCTCAAGACTAGTCTGGTCAACACAGTGAGATCTTGTCTCTACGAAAAGTAAAAAAATTAGCTGGGTGTGGTGGCACATACCTATAGTTCCAGCTACTTGGGAGGCTGAGGCAGAAGGAGCACTTGACCCTGGAGGTAGAGGCTTTGATGAGCCGTGATTGTGCCACTGCATTCCAGCCTGGGTGACAGAGTGAGAATTCCAACTCAAAAACAAAACAACAACAACAAAAAGATTTTTCCATTGATTCAGATATTTAGCTCCTTAGGGATTAATTACCCAGACTCCCTGTTTTCTTGGTTATTGTTCTGACGGCATCAGTCCCACCCCAGGTCTCTCCGCCTCTGTATGGCTTCTGTTTCTTGCTCTGGCACAGTGACTGCTGGTTTTTCACTTGTGTCACTGGTGCAGCACTGAGCCCAGCTCCTCCATTTTAATCTAATCCTCACCTGAACCCCATGAGTGGCATGGACAAGAAACTGAGGGTCCGAAGGGGTGTGGCTTGTCCAGGATCTCGCAGCAGACTCGGTGTCAGCCCAGGCCCCTCTGACCAGTTATGAGGCTCCCACACACACTGCATGGTTGTGTCTGGTGAAGGTAACGACTGTCTTCCCTGTGGGAGTGTGAGCTCCTTCAGGGTGAGGCTGAGATGCAGGTTCCATCGGGGACCCACTGCTAGTTGTTTACTGGACCCAGCTGGAAGGTTTTGGGGGAAAAAGGTTGAAGGGAACCGGAGCAGGAGTCAGCCCCCAGTGGGCTGCCTGTGTCTCCTCTCCACAGATAACAGAAGCCGGACTCTGCAAAACCTAACCCGCACTAGAGCTGACTTCTGTTCTGGTTCCAGGGGGCACGGCATGCGTGCTGACCGGGCAGCCCTTCGACACAATGAAAGTGAAGATGCAGACATTTCCCGACCTGTACCGGGGCCTCACCGACTGTTGCCTGAAGACCTACTACCAGGTGGGCTTCCGCGGCTTCTATAAGGGGACCAGCCCAGCGCTGATTGCCAACATCGCCGAGAACTCTGTCCTCTTCATGTGCTATGGCTTCTGCCAGCAGGTGGTGCGAAAAGTGGTTGGACTAGACAGACAGGCCAAGCTGAGGTGAGTTGAGGACGCTGACATTTTGTTTTAAAACAAAAGACCATTGGGCTGGGCATGGTGGCTCATGCCTATAATCCCCGCACTTTAGGAGGCTGGGGTGGTAGGATCACTTGAGCCCAGAAATTCAAGACCAGCCTCAGCAACAAAGTGAAAACTCATCTCTACAGGAAAAAAAAATAAAATAAAACATTAGCCGAGTGTGCTGGTACATGTCTGCAGTCCTAGCTACTTGGGAGGCTGAGGTAGGAGGATCACTAGAGCCCAGGAGTTCAAATTATAATGAGCTATGATCATGCCACTTTTCTTTCTTTTTTTTTTAGTTAAGGTCTTACTCTGTCGCCCAGACTGGAGTGGAGTGACATGATCACGGTTCACCACAGCTTTGACCTCCTTGGCTCAGGTGATTCTTCTGCTTCAGCCTCCCCAGTAGCTGGGACTGGAGGCAGGCACCACTGTGCCTGGCTAAGTTTTTAATTTTTTTTGTAGAGACGAGGTCTCGCTATGTTGCCCAGGCTGGTCTCGAACTCCTGGGCCCAAGCAATCCTCCTGCCTCAGCCTCCCAAAGCGCTGGGATTACAGGTATGAGCCACCGTGCCCAGCCTCAAAAAGTTATTCTATAAGCTTTGTGTTCGCAAAGTGCAGTCGTGGTGTTTTGGTAGGAGTTTGAAACCCTATTGCAGCAGCCAATGTCAGCCACTAACATAGGTTCCTTGTGCCTGGAGGTCTCGAGATGTGCACTTTTTAGGCAGGAATTAGAGCGCGATGGGTAGAGCTTGTTTTTTAGAGGCTTGGGGTCAGATAGCCCGCAGAGAGGGTGGAGGCAGAGAGGAGGGCTGAGCCACCCAAAGACCCTCCAGCACAGAGAGGGAAGGAGGAAGAAGGAGAGAAGGGAGCCAGGCACCCCACACAGCGGCTGAGCACAAACAAAGGGACTGGTGGCTACAGTGCTGTTCTGCTGAGGGAGAGACAGTTTGGGGAGGAAGCCTGGAATTTAGCGCTCCGTCCTCCTTAGGGAAGGATGGGGTGGGAAGGGAGGGCAGGATGCGGTGAGCAGCCATGCCCCCTCCAATGGCCACAGGACGAGGATGGTGATTTCTGTCTCCTTGTCTGGGAGACATTGTTAGGGGTCTGGCCCTGCCTGCCCCTCCTCGCTTGCTTCCCTTCTTGGCCTGTGCGCGAGGGCAGATGAGCCAGAGCCTGCTGCTTTTCAGGTGGGGAAAATGCTGGCCAGCTGCGTTTCCCATGCTGGCTCCAGGACGTGAGCTGCTCGGTGTCCTTGGGAGGGTTAGGAAGTGCTTCCTAGTGTCTCTCTCTCTTCTTCTTTTTTTTTTTTTGAGTTGGAGTCTCACTCTGTTGCCCAGACTGGAGTGCAGTGGCACACTCCTGGCCACTGCAGCCTCAACCTGCTGGACTCCGGTGATCCTTCCACCTCAGCCTTCCAAGTAGCTGGAACTACAGGCGCATACTACCTATGCCCGGCTAATTTTTGATTTACTGTAGAGACGAGGTCTCGCTCAGTTGCCGGGTGGGTCTCGAACCCGCAGGCTCAGGCAATCCACTCGCCTCGGCCTCCCAAAGTGCTGGTATTACAGCCTGAGCCACTGAGCCCAGCCTCCTTTTCTTTTTTCTTTTTATTTTTTTTGAGTTGGGGTCTCTTGCATGGGCTGAAGTGCAGTGGCACAATCACAGCTCATTGTAGCCTTGACTTCCCAGCTCAGGTGATCCTCCTGCTGCAGCCTCCTGAGTAGCTGGGACTACAGTGCACACCCCCACACCCAGCCACTTTTTAAATTTTTTTTGTAGAGATGAGGTATCACTCTGTTGCCCAGGCTGGCCTCAAGCTCCTGGGCTCAAGCAGTCCCCCATCCTTGGCCTCCTAGAGTGCTGGGATTACAGGCATGAGCCACCACACCCAGCCCCTAGTGTCTCTTGTGAGGACTCACTCTGGGTACATTTATTCCATGGAGTATACTAGTTAGCTTGTTAAAAATGCTTGGGAGTGCTGCAGAGGAGAACCCATGTTTTGCAGCACTGTTTAATTCAGCTCTCTGATCGTTTTTGAGCAGAAGCCTTTTCTTTCTCATCCTGAAGAGCCATGTTGGCTTGTTACCTGCTGAGATGATGCCTCAGAGTCTACAAAGCCTGACACACACATCTGTATTCATACCCCTCACCACGGTGTTGTTATCCGTCTTTCAGATGGGAAAACTGAAGTGCAGGTCTTGACATGCTCCAGGTTGCCTGGCTGAGGACTCAAACCCATGTCTTCTGAGCCCTTGCCCAGCCTTATTTCCATCAGACCATAGTTAGGGGAGGGTGGGAGGCTGGAGTATTTGCTAAGAGTCAGCTCTTGAGAGAAGATGAATCAAGAGCAGTGGTTGGGTGTGGTGGCTCATGCCTGTCATCCCAGCACTTTGGGAGGCAGAAGCAGACAGGTTGCTTGAGATCAGCTTGGGCAACACAGAAAGACCTCATTTCTACAAAAAAAATTTTTTAAAAATTAGCTAGGTGTGGTGGTATGTACCTGTAATTCAAGATACTCGGGAGGCTGAGCCAGAAGGATTGCCTGAGCCCAGGAGTCGAGGCTGCAGTGAACCCTGATCGTGCCACTACACTCCAGTCTGGGTGACAGAGTGAGACCCTAACTTAAAAAAAACGAGACCAGTGAAAGGAGAGGACTGTGTTGTCAATGTTTGTCTGCTCCAGGGTTGAACACGACCCAGCGTGGTGTTCTGCTTTTGACCTTCGGCCAGATGGGGTCTCACACAGCAGGAGGTTCAGGTGCATGTTTGTTGACTGGATGACAAACAGACGATTCCACGCCTGTGACTGTTGCACCTGCAGCCCTTTACATCTGCACTTCGTGCAGAACCAGGAGCCCATGCACCTTGTTTTGTGCCCTGGAAGATGAAAGTATCAGACAGCCAAAGTCCACCGCAGATCCCATGTGGCCTTGGCCTCGCACCGTGATAACGCGCTTGGTGTGGGTTCAGATGTCTGATCCCTTATCGTGTCTTAGATTGAATCGACTTCCCCGTTTATTGACTGCCACCTTTGTTCCAGCAGCCTTGGCCATCTCTGGTTAATGACCCCAACTGACTACTGCCTGTCAGCAGGTTGACAGAGAGTCCCCGAGGGCTGAGGGCGGCCAGATATGGATCTGTGGCTGGCTCTAAGACTGCAGAAGCCATTGTAAGCCTTGGTTTTGACAAGCGAGAAGAAGTGAAGTCAGGTGGGCAGGCGGGCCTGTGCAGACACATGTGTGTGCCTGGCTCGCCTCTGTCTGTGGGCTTAGGGTTGATTCTCTAAAATCAAAAGGAAGAGAAGACTGCTAGTGGTGTCTTCCTCCCAAAAGAAAACCCCCTCCAGCCAAGGCTTCTGAGACACCCATGTGTGTAACAGGCCCCCCTCTGAAAAGCATGTGCCACTAACACCTCAGTGTTTTTGCCTCTAGGCTTTAAATAAAACTGTGTCCTGAGGCCATCCTCCATGCCCCACATCCAACCAGGAGCAACTGCCGTGACTGTAGCTTCCTAAGGCCTCACCAGAAGCCTTCTTTTTAGAGGCCGAGGTCTTGCTGTGTGGCCCAGGCCAGAATGCAGTGGCGATTCACACGTATGATCACAGATCATAGTGCCTTTTGGCCTGGAACTCGTGGGCTCAAGTGAACCTCCTGGCTCAGCCTCCCGAGTAGCTGGGACTACATGTAGAGTCCCTGGCTCCCTTATTGCCAAGGTGCCCTCGGCTTGGTGAGTGCTAGATGGGCCAAGAAGCCGATGGGTGACAATGCGTGTGTGCTTTCAGTGATCTGCAGAATGCAGCTGCTGGGTCCTTTGCCTCTGCCTTTGCCGCACTGGTGCTTTGCCCCACCGAGCTCGTGAAGTGCCGCCTGCAGACCATGTATGAGATGGAGACGTCGGGAAAGATAGCCAAAAGCCAGAAGTAAGCACTGCTCGGGCACCGTCTCGCTGTGTTCCCTTGGCTGGTAACATTTTTTTTTGAAACACACTCGCACACACTATTGTTAACATTCCTACAAGTCATAAGTGCGTGGTTCTGTAAATAGTCACACAATTTATGTGCTTTTGTAATTAGTGTCCAGATTAACAAATAGACCATTAGCAGCATCTGGAAGCTGCCCATATGTCCTTTGGAAGTAGTTTAAGGTAAATTAAACATAGTAATAGCTATATCCAGAGGGCTTAAGGCAGGCAGACACCTTGCAAGAAAGTGTCAGTTGACTTTGTTTGTTTTGTTTCTAATTTTAATTTTTTTTTTGTAGAGACAAGGTCTTGCTATGTTTCCCAGGCTGATGTTGAACTCCCGGTTCAAGATCCTCCCACCTTGGTCTCCCAAAGTTCTGGGATTATGGATGTGAGCCTCTGTGCCTGGCCAAGCTGACCTTGTATTTGTGGCCTAGTGGTGTCCACACGAGGCATTTTTGACAGCTTGGGGCTAAGATTTGGACTGGAGGGCAGGTTGACCAGGTAGAGCTGGATTGCATGTGGCATTTGCAAAAAGCGCTGCTCTGAGAAGGGCCTGCCTGATCAAGAATGCTGACAGAGCCTTCAGAGGCTCTCAAGAGGAAAATCATTGTTCAAAGCTGTGGCCTGTATTTTTATTTTATTTTATTTTTGAGTCAGGGTCTTCTGTCATCCAGGCTGTGCAATGACACAATCACAGCTCACCACAGCCTTGACCTCCTGGGCTCAGGCGATCCTTTTGCCTCAGCCTCCCTAGTGGCTGGGACTACAGGCATGCGTCACTACACCTGGCTCTTTGTTTTTTGTAGAGACAGGATCTCGCTATGGTGCCCAGGCTGGTCTTGAACTCCTAGGCTCAAGCAATTCTCCCTCCTCGGCTTCCCAAAGTGCTGGGATGACAGGCATGAGCCACTGCACCTGGCTGCTTGTGGCCTTGACCACCTCCGAGCTTGGTTCTTCGCTCTAGGCTGACGCCCCTGCTCTCTGACAGCAAAGGGAGGGGATCGGGATGTACTAGGTGTGTGATTTCCCTCCCTGTTCTTAGTGGGGACAAAACTTGCCATGGTGCCGCCTAACGAAGAGGAGTCAGTGGACCAAAGGCATCCTGCATTCCAGCTGCTCCAGGACGTGTTCCATTCCCCTCAGTTCTAGAATTCAACTCTTGCTTTTTGCATCATGGAAGTGAATTTCTCTTGTCTTGCTTTCAAGTCACATTCACTCTTTTGCTCACTTCTCTTTACTAAAACAACAACAAAAATAAACTCAAAACAGTCACACAAATCTCCCCAAAACACACCAGAAAGACTGAGGAACTAGGGATGATCGAGGCTGGGCAACACCACCATATTCTTGCTGAGTGTAGATGGCTGCTTATTATAATTGTGGTTTTCATGTACTCACTATTGTAGAAATGAGCATTTGCTTTGTCATCCTGGATCATTAGACTTCTAGAAGCACAGGTATCCATTTTTTTTTTTTTTTGAGTTGGAGTCTCACTCCGTTGCCCAGGCTGGAGTGCGGTGGCATGCTCACAGCCACCCCAGTGTCGACCTGCTGGGTGCAGATGATCCTTCCACCTCAGCCTTCCAAGTAGCTGGAACTACAGGTGCCAGCTACCACACCCAGCTAGTTTTTTATTTATTGTAGAGATGAGGTCTTACCAAGGTCCCCGGGCTGGTCCTGAACCTGCGGACTCAGGTAATCCACTCACATCAGTCTCCCAAAGTGCTGAGATTGTAGGCTGAGCCACCGAGCCTGGCCCCCTTTTTTTTTTTGATTCGGTGTCTCTCTCTGCTGCCCATGCTGGAGTGCAGTGGGACACTCGGCCACTGCAGCCTCGACCCACTGGGCTCAGGCGATCCTTCTGCCTCAGCCTTCCAAGTAGCTGGAGCCACAGGCGCGTGCCACCACTCCTAGCTAATTTTTTGACTTATTGTAGAGGCAAGGTCTCTCCAAGTTGTCCAGGCTGGTCTCGAACACCTAGACTCAGGCAATCCTCTTGCCTTTGCCTCCCAAAGTGCTGGGATTACAAGCATGAGCCACTGCATCTGGCTTTCCATTTTATTAAAATTGATGATAAACTGATGATAAGCTAGGTGGCAACACTCGCTCTAAAATGACTGTATTTGTGCTTCTCTGAGATATTTCCTTCCCACAGAAGGATGCCTTTTATTCTCAGAATTCCTGCTTCCTCTTTGACAGTCACCTTCTCCCTTAGAGTGCTTGAGAAGATCTGTCATTGGGTGTGAATGCCCTTGCCTTTGCTTCCTCCCCTGTCTGCTTGCCATAATTGCATCTCTCACTCTGTGTCTCCTCCCAGTACAGTTTGGTCTGTCGTGAAGAGTATTCTTAGGAAGGACGGCCCCTTGGGCTTCTACCATGGACTCTCCAGCACTTTGCTTCGAGAAGTACCTGGCTATTTCTTCTTCTTCGGTGGCTATGAACTGAGTCGATCATTTTTTGCATCAGGGAGATCCAAAGATGAACTAGGTAAATGTGTCTGCGTTGACAGCACTTAGGTATGATGGTGTCTGCTCCCTGAAAGTGGTTTCTGCTGGGCGCTGTGGCTCATACCAGCACTTTGGGAGGCTGAGGTGGGAGGACTGCTTGAGCTCAGGAGTTTAAGACCAGCTGGGGCAACATAGCAAGATCTTGTATTTACAAAAAATAAAAAAATTAGCTGGGCATGGTGGTGCACGCCTGTAGTCCCTGATGCTTGGGAGACTGAGGATGGGCTGGCCCCAGGAGGTTGAGGCTGCCATCAGCTGTAATCATGTCACTGTACTCCAGCCTGAGGCCCTGACTCAAAAAACAAAAAGTGTGGTTTCTGTGGATTCTCTGCTCCTTGGGCCCACCCCATCCATCGCAGTGTCCTCCCGGCATGGGGAAGGTTCAGGATGCCAGAAAGTAACATGACAGCAGGCGCTCGCCAGCAGCCTTCCTCTTGGCTCAGTGGTTCCCCCCAAACTGGGGCTCTAGTCGTCCATCCCAGACTTCCTTACTGGAACAATGTGTTAATTTTCAGGATTCATTTTAGGGGAGAAGATATACAGCAATTTCTTTTCCCGTGGGGAAATCAGCTACAAATTCTGTTGTGATAAGCTTAAACCTGGGTCATCTCGATAGTGCTTTAAGAACAGTGAAAGGTGTAGTTATGTGTAGCATATCGGGTTGAGCTGCGTGTCATAACTGTGTGCAATGCAATGTTAGCTCACATCATTTTTTTTCTTATTCATCTCCCCAGTGTGTTGGATCTGTCCTGGGGTGAATCCAACTCCTAGACTTAACTGCTGTGTTTAATAAGACCATTTTTGTTTTTAATTGTAAAGGAAGAATCAGGGCTGTTGGGTGTTAAGATATTAAAATGCTTTGGTGACGTCTGGAAATGTTACATCAGCTGTTCTTGAGACAAGATACCATGGGCTGTTTTTTTCTCTAGGCCCTGTTCCTTTGATGTTAAGTGGTGGAGTTGGTGGAATTTGCCTCTGGCTGGCTGTGTACCCCGTGGATTGCATCAAGTCCAGAATTCAAGTTCTTTCCATGTCTGGAAAACAGGCAGGATTTATTGGCACCTTTTTAAGTGTTGTGAGAAATGAAGGTGAGTGGAGACCTCATTCCCCAGCACCTAGGATAGATCTGAAAACTTGGCATATGGACTTCTTTGTTTTGTTTTTGAAAAGAGAGGGCACAGGAACAGAGAAACTATTTGTTTAATTTGTGTCTCAGATAGAGCACAGACACCTTGAATATTACTAACAGCCGCTCCTGCTTAAGTTAGCATAACATATAAAGTTTCACAAAGTATTTACACCTCCCTTATCCAATTCAATCTTCTTTTTTTTTGGAGTAGGGCACTGCTGTCCAGGCTGAGTGCAGTGGCACGATCACAACTCACTGCTGCCTTGACCTCCTGGGCTCTGGCAATCCTTCTGCCTCAGCCGCCCGAGTAACTGGGACCACAGGCACATACCACTAATGCCCAGCTAATTTTTTAAATTTTTGTAAGAATGAGGTCTTGTTATGTTGCCTAGGCTAGCCTTGAACTCCTGGGCTTAAGTGATCCTTCTGCCTTGCCTTCCTAATGTTCTGGGATTACTGATGTGAGCCGTTACACCTGGCCTGATTGAATCTTCAGAACTATGTAGGGCAGTGCTGATACTAGAAACAGGTCTCTGACTTCCAAGTTGGTGCTCCTGCTGCTGCCCAATTGAAGCTGCCACGCCTGGCACCGTGATTGCCTCTGCCTGGTCATGTCAGCCCTCAGCTCTGTCTTATCCATATGCCAGGAGTTAACCAGGCATGGCATTGATTTGTGTTACCTGAGCGTCGATTACTTTTGCCAGCAGATTTGATACTTGTCCTTGTTTCTGTTAGTCTATTTAGGGGAAACTGGAAGTCCTTCCATCGCTTGTTCGTTTTTAGTTTAATTGTCTGGATTTGTCTTCCATCCAAGGACTAATCAGGCCCAAGCCTCCTTAGCTTCTGAGATCAGACAGGATTGGCATATTCAGGGTGGTATGGCTATTGACGTTGTCTGGATTTGTAAGTGCTAATATACTTGTGCTTTGCAGTGACGTGGGGCATCCTCAAGAAGGGGTTTGTCACAGTCTTCGATTGCCCTTTTGTGTTCTAGGCATTACGGCCTTATATTCTGGACTGAAGCCCACCATGATCCGAGCATTCCCTGCCAATGGGGCGCTCTTCTTGGCCTATGAGTACAGCAGGAAGCTGATGATGAGCCAGTTTGAAGCTTACTGATGTTTCCCAGTGGGCCTAGATCCAAGTGCAGGTGTCTGAGGACGACAGTTCATCTCAGGGTTTCTTGGAGTACAAGATGAGCATGGAAGTATTTTGATTTCTTGGGAATTTGTTTTTGTCTTCCCTTCTGCTCTAAATCTTGAATGGAAGAACCTTTATTGTAATCATGTAATTTCTGCCCATAGCTGTATTAGATAGATAAGTTGCAGCTTTTGCCCTTGGTAGGATACACAGGGTGACTGGTGGCCCCACATACCTACTTTGGAATATAGATATGGTTCTGTCAGGGCCTTTGTGTAAACTTTGCCTGTACGTGCAGTTTGGACAGTTATGTATTGAGGGAAACACAATGTTTCCATGTTAATCTCAAAAACTACCAGAAAAAACCAGGAGGTGATCATTTTTCATGAAGATGGTTATAAGTGGAGTGAGTGCTCAGCCCATTCTAGATACAGGACCTCTTTTAACAACTTAACATGTATACAGGGTGGTGGATATGGTAGCTCAGTCCTCTAATTTCAGTACTTTGGGAGGCTGAGGTAGGAGGATTGCTTGAGCCCAGGAGTTTGAGACCAGCCTGGGCAACATAGCGAGACCTTGCCTCTACCAAAAAAAAAAATCAAGAAAACTAGTCAGGTGTGGTGGTGCATACCTGTAGTTCCAGCTACTCAGGAGGCTGAGGAAGGGAGGATCGCCTGAGCCCGGGAGGTTGAGGATGTGGTGAGCCATGATTGTGTCACTGCACTCCAGCCTGGGTGACAGAGACCCCAAACTCATAAAACCAAAAAGAAAAAAAATAGTGTAAAACGAGGTTTTAAAAAAGTTCTCCTGTGGTGCTTGCAGACTCCAGTATCCATCTAGATCCTTCAGGGAATCCGCCTGCATGCTGGCATGGCTTCTATACTCTTGAGTTAATGTTTCAGGCAGGAATCTTAGACTCTCCCAGAAGTTCTGCTCTTAAAATAGTGCCATTCACTTCCAGGTGGGAGCGTGTCCTGCACTCTGACTGTATAGCTAGGTGTGGCCCTGAGAATAGCACGGGCGTTTGGGAATAGCACAGTCTTCACCAGCTTCCGTCCTCCTTTCCCAAAGAGCTGGAGCCCCTCTTGGGCTCTGGATTGAGGAGGGGGCTGAGGGGATTGGCGGTGCCCCAGGCTTTGATGGAGACCCACGCAGCTGACAGTAGCTCTTGACTTCTGACTCTGGATTCTGGTTGGGTGGGTTTTCAGGGTGTTCTGTCCACCTGCCTGGGGCTATCCGTTTAGTTTGGATCACTCACTGTCCTCCCTGCCTTTACCAATCTGGAACCAGTGCGTGCCCAAGCCAAAAGAAGCCTTTGCTCCCTGTTTGGTGATTGAGTGACTGTAGGAAATACTCTCCTCTCAGAATGAGAAATAACTTAGTGCTTGTACTCACAGTGAGTGTGTCAGGGCTGACCCCTCCTGCAGTTTCCCTTGGGATCTGTAACTCCTCACTGTGCTTCTACAGTGCTAACCTTTACATTTGGTAATGACAGTGAGCTTTAATGATGATTCTGACTGGATGTGACTTTGTAAAGCAGTGGAACCTAAGAAAAGCACATTGAGTAAACCATGCTGTGTGTGCACATATTCATTGACAGAAGAAAACCACTCCCAAACTCCCCAATTCATGTGACCCCCCCCCCCGACTTGGAGATGGACAGCTGATCTTTGGCCACGTGGTGTGAGAGGGTCATCCTTGACACTGCTCAAGTCAGCCCCATGATCATGTGCTGCTCTGATCAGCAGGGTCCCTCTCCCCAAAGTGTTCTTAAGCAGCCTGCCCAGCTGGCGGCAGGCAGGCTCACAGTTTTCATACCAGTCCTTACCATGTGTGTCTGTTTCTGTTAGCAGAGTCTACACATTGTCCGAAAGCTTTGGTTTCCTTACGCTTTTTGCAATCTGTGAAACCCTGCGGCAACCCTAGTCAAGGTGTCAAAAGCAAGAGGGTTAGGGAAATGAGGGGCTGGCACATGGGGGGCATCCGGAGCGGGGGTGCCCATTGTGCCCGTTGTGCTCCAGAGCTGTGGCTTGGCTTCCACCAGTTGCTTCGAGAGAAAACCATCCTTTTACTTCACTTTTCTCCCCACACATACCCGGCCAGTGGCTCCTGCGTGGTGCTTACTGAACAGGCCCGGGTTGAAGTGAAATTGAGCACGGACTGGCTCTCGGCAGGAAGTGAACTCTGCCGAGCCCACAGGCTCCTGCCCGGCTGGTCAGAGTTAGCCCTGTGGGCGGCAGGTCTTTTCCTGGATCAGTCATTAAGGCAACTGAACATCTTCAGTGGAAATAATCTGAGGCAAGTGGGAATGAGGAATGGAAACCCAAGTCAGGAGAACTGTTTTTTCATTCTGTTTGCTTAATTCATGGTTCGATATTTGGGTATAATTTGTACCACTTCACATCTGTACTCCAGACAAAATACAGTAAGTTGAAATACTGTGTTTAAAGAAATTTGAGTGTTGTATCATCATTAAATTATTTACTTCATGTCTGAGTCTCTGATGAGTTTTGTTTAAGTGCTTTACACCCATGCTAATAACTGTCAGGAGTGTTATGTGTAGTAATATCTCAAGGTAGTGTTTTTATTGCAACAAGCATTTTTGTTAGCAAGATTCCCGATATAAAATAATTTCACCATAGGTAAGTTGATGGAACGCCTTTGCATACACTGCAGTTTTGAAACTTGGCCCACTAGAATTACTTTTTCCTCTCTCTCTCTCCCCCCGTTTTAAAAATAGTTAAACCGCTTGCTATTAAGTTTTGGATAATTCTAGTCCAAGTTAGTAAATTCTATTTAAGAAAATGAATATGATTCTGATATATCTGGGTCAAGCTTGGCTGATTCCAATTGGTAACAAATGTTTCTGCAGACAACTGGCAGGTTGGCTGGAGGAACAGTGGCCTAGCATAGCCTCACTCTGTACATGTCTGTCTGCACATGTCTATCTGGTACAACAGGGATGACTGAACCATGTGTTTCTCATTATCCAGCATGCTAGGCTGACTTTGTTACCACGGCAGCTGGGCAACTCTAAGAAAACAAGTGGAAATGGTCAAAACCTTCAGAAGTATACTCAGGGCTGGCATCTTATTCCCTCTGTATCCTACTGGCCAAAACAAATCTCGAGGCCAGTCCTCCAGATTTGAGGAGTAGGTGAATAAACTCAAGCTCAAGGGCTAGGAGGAGTTGCAAAGTCACTTGGTAAAGGTCAGGAATATGTGGAGGGGTGAAAAATGGGACACACTGCAACAAACCTACCCAAAATAAACACTGCTATTTTATCGATGGTTTTATAAAGTAAAACAATTTCTAATGTGGCAGACAATAATTGTTGGACACCGTCCTATTCCTCCATCCAAATTCATGTGAATGGCCAGCTGCTTTATTCTAGAAATATCCTGGGGGAAAGACGAAGCCTGTCACTTATCCACTAGGGTTTGACAAATACTAATCATCACAGCGTTCTATAAATGTAGAAGTCCAGTCTTTTGTGCATTCAGTTTTCGCTGGCCTGTTACTTTCCCTTCTTTCCTATGTATTGCTCTTATTCCATCTGAAGAAGCATAAGCTGGGTTTTCTCACCATAGACCTTAACATAAGCTCTAGGGATTCAATAAAGCACTTACCACTGTAGGTATGAGGATGAACAGTAACAAACAGGAGATGAATTCCTCTGCATTCAGTGAAAAGAAGCTAGAGGAAAAGGAAATTAGATAACTCAAAGGTCAACGATGACTTTAATGAATAATTTTAGTAAACAGTTTTTTAACAGATATGTAGGTATGAAACAAAAAATTAAAGACTTTCCATAAGTATTTAAAACCGCCATGACTAAATTTAACTATATAAAAATATACACATATTTCAAAGCTTGAAATCCAAGCAGCATTTTTTTGCAGTTAAACTTGAGAAGGATTCATTTATTATCCTAACGTTGAATATACTTGACATTTGGCTTGTTGTTATTTGTGGGTTTGCTTTTTTTTTTTGCTGGGGTGCAGTAGCATGCTCACAGCCACCCCAGTGTCAGGGGTTTGCTTTTTAAAAGTGATCCTGGAGAAAATACAAGAAAAAAGTATCCTACCTATTATTTTTGAACATTACTTAGAAATAACAGTCTTAAAATGCTACAATTTTGAAAAACAGTAACAAAATGCTGGAGTGTTATTCTTATTTTCAGGATTTCCCTTTAGAAAAGGATCTTTTTCATTTTCTTGAATGAAAAATGAGTATAAGAAACTTAATTTTGTCCTGGCATTGGTGGGCTGAGATTTACACTGTTTAGAACTTCAATACACAAGAGTGTCTGCTTTAAAAGAGATCAGCAGTAGTAGGCAACATGAACTAGAGAAGCCAACAGCAGGAGATGCATCCATCCCAGTGAGCTTCATCCCTCTCAGATTTCACCAGCACATCTCTGAAAAGCAATGCACACTCGTATTTCACAGACATTAAACAGTGATCACTTTCCTTATAGAATATGCTTCTTTGACATAGTGTGTTGGACTATCCCAGACATTATAGAATATTTTGCATTCCTGAATGCCAGAATTTTTGCATTTCCTTGAGAACTAGTTTCCCTTCTGGAAACTGCTGCTGTCTTTGCTCCAAAACTTGCTGATTTAATAGTAGTTGTTGTCTCTGTAAAAACTATACTACTTCTGAACTTCTTAATGACTTAAAAAAATTATCAATAGTATGATTCTTACATGAGTATATTCATGCTACACAATTACCCTGATGTGTCCTGACACAAGATAACAATATGCTCAAAAAATAAAACATGCCTGAATTGAATTCACTTTTCCATCTGATACACTGTAATTAAACTGAAAACTAATAGTAATAAAATTTGATGTCATGGGTGAAGCCTGATGTTACTGGCGACTTAGAACACAGAAATTGCTTTCCATGATATGCCAGCAAATATACTCCTTTGAAACGTGTAAGAGCAAAAAGCTAAGAACAGCACCGGCAAGGATTATAGCAAGAAAAAGATGGAAATTAAAGGGAGCCATGTGAAAATGACAATTAAATGTCACTATGGACACACATGTAAACTAGTGCTGGATTTCAAGTTTCTCCCACTAGCTGAAAGCGTCTTCCTGAATAAAAATATGTGTGCATAGGTATACATGGGTGTATATATAGGTATATAGATAAATAAAAGTAATATTAGCATACTACCAAAATTTCAAAAACAATACAACTACTCTAAAGCAACCAAAATGTGTTTGTATACTTACCATTTTTAAGTACAGTTGTAATCATAAAACAACTATAAAAGGTTATGGTTAAATGTTTTTATTCTAATAAAATACATAAGCTGATAAAGAAAAAAAACATTGGCCCCGTATGTTGAAAAAGATAAACCAGAGTGGTAATACTATAATTAAATACTGATTTTAAGATATGTTTATCATACTACATTTTCTACTTGTTAAATAGTTTTGCTTAAAAAACCATTTGTAATCTCTGCCCACCATTCTACTTAACTTTGATGAGACTGATGAACATTTAGGTTGCTTCAACTACTATTTTGCTATTTATGATAAATAAATTTCTGTGAATGTCCTCACATTAGAGGTGATATGTGAGTTGAAAGGGATGATCATTTTGAAGATTCCCGAGTACGTACTGCCCAGCTGCCTTCTAAGGGTGCTGTACCAATATACAACACCATCAACACAATGAGAGTGCCCATTTCTTGGAACTCCCAACATCAGCATGCAAAATCATTCAAGTAATTTTTGCTTGTTTATTGTATCATTTTCACTGATATGGAATACCTCTCCATATCATTTGATGGTAGTATTTCTGCTTTTTTTTCTGCAAATGTCTTTTGCAATGTATTGAGGCCAAAGTTTTTTCTTCATCAAATTACAGGAATGTTTTATACAATAAAAATATCAGTCAGTCTCTTACATTACAATGTTATGTCATTTTGCATTCTGATTTTTGCCACCATATTTGACTATAGCATTCATTTTTATATAGTCAAATTTATAATATTTTCCTGGAATTTTGTCTATTTAAGCTAAAAAAATCTCATTACAGGTTTTTAAGATAAAGTTCCAACTTAAAAAAAAAATTTAAAACTTAGGAATTTATTTTGATATATAATGTGATGTGATGAGCTAAATTCCTTTTGTCTTCAAATAACTACCATGTATCCCAGTATTTATTGCGATCAAGTTTTTTGCTCTTCTTTTTGAGTTGAGGGTTTCACTTTATCACCCAGGCTGGACTGCAGTGACATGATCATAGCTCACTGCAGCCTTGACCTCCTAGGCTCAAGTGATCCTTCTGCCTCAGCCTCCCAAGTAGCTGGGACTACAGGTTCGTGCCACCATGCCCAACTGTTTTTTTTTTTCTTTCCTGGAAGAGACAAGGCCTCACTATGTTGCCCAGGCTACTCTAGAACTCTTGGGCTCAAGCAATTCTCCCTCCTCATCATCCCAAAGAACTGGGATTATAAATGTGAGCCACCATGCCTGGCCCTCAAGTTTATAATAGAGAGTCTCATTAAATATTGGTCTAATTATACCTTACCACCATTAAAGCATTATTTCATAAACCCTAGAATTCCGTTCAAGAAGTGTTGGTTTTATTAAATATTTTATTATTTTATTTCATTTATTTTATTTTATGAGTTGGGGTCTCACTCTTGCCCAGGCTGGAGTGCAGTGGCACATTCATGGCTCACTGTAGCCTCAACTTCCTGGGATCAAGTAATCTTCCTGAGTCAGCCTCCTGAGTAGCTGGGACTACAGGTACATGCCACCACACCTGGCTAATTTTTTTTTTTTTTTTTTTTTGTAGAGGTGAGGTCTTGCTATGTTGCCCAGGCTGGTCTCAAACTCCTGGACTCAGGGATCCTCCCACCTCAGCCTCCCAAGGTGCAGGGATTACAGGAGTGAGCCACCATACCCAGCCTAAGTGTTGGTTTTAAAATCCCACTTTGTTCAGATAGGTAA
Organism: Tarsius wallacei; assembly: GCA_963574415.1. NCBI lineage: Eukaryota > Metazoa > Chordata > Mammalia > Primates > Tarsiidae > Tarsius > Tarsius wallacei. Next base: position 20,440 of record CAUYQG010182993.1, read on the forward strand.
GGCTTAGTCAGTGAGAGGAGCAAGATTAAAAGTATTCCTGCTGTTACAGTCTTGAGGGAGCATTTATGAGATTCCAGTGTTTACTGACAAAGAAACACAATTCAATCCTGATGACCAGTTTAACACATTTTAAAACCTCAAGAATCCTGAGTACCCCATGTTCTCACTCATAAGCGGACCTTGAACAATTATCAAAACACCGCACCAACGGGATTGGCCGACGTGGGACATGGTTGGGGGGGGGGGAAGGCGGGATTGGCCGTGGTGGGCAACGGCCAGGGGTGGGGGGACAACTTATCAATGAGGGTACCTGCATAATGACCATTTGTATACCTAACCCTGAATTGTATCCCACATCTTTAAAAAACAAAAAAAAAACCTCTCAAGAATCTAAACAGTTCCACTTACAACAAACAACTTTTATGAGCAGATTGGCACCTACTTTTCCAACAGATATTTACCAGTCTTTTTTGATTTGACACTTGCTCTAAAAGAGTAGGTCTTGCAGGTCAATCCCCAAAAGATCGCGTTCCTTGTCTAACACCGGAGAGTATGCTATCTGCACTGTCCTGGAATAAATGATAAACATGCAAAAGGTCAACAGTTAACATACTCCATGATAGCTGGTATTTTTTAAAAGTATTTTTAATATTTTATTTTAAAGATGTGGGGTACACTTCAGGATAGGTATACAAGTGGACATCATACAGGTAAAGTTTGGGCCTCCCTTTGGTCCCCACTTTGCCTGGTTTGAGATCAGGTACCCTGATGTTGCGTTCCTCCTGGTAGCAGTATCCCGCTATTGCCAATCCCTTTCTTATTATATTATGGTAAATGTTCAGGGTCTGCTTATGAGTGAGAACATGTGGTACTCTGTTCTTTGTTTCTGTGATAGATCACTGAGTATTATAGACTTAAAATCCATCCAAATTGCTGTGAAGATCATAATTTTGCCCTTCTTTATGGCTGCATAATATTCCATCGTGCATATGTACCACATCTCTTTTTTTATCCAGTCCAGTTTTGATGGGCAGCATGGTTGGTTCCATGTTTTTGCTATTGTGAATAGTGCTGCAATAAACATGCAAATGCAGGTATCTTTTTATAGAATGATTTGAGTTCCTCTAGGTATATTTTCGGTAGGGGGATTGCTGGGTCATATGGAAGGTCAAAAGCCTCCACCAACAACCACTGGGGAGAGGAGAACCTAATCAGTAAATGGTGCTGGAAAAACTGGCTGACCACATGCAGAAGATCGAAACTATCGCCATATACAAAAATAAGCTCTACATGGATCAAAGACCTAAATGTAAAACCTCAAACTATAAGAATCTTAGCACAGGAGATACCCTTACAGAAATTGGAGCAGGCAACCAATTCCTGATCAAAACCCCAGATGTCCATGCATACGAGATAAGATAGACAAGTGGGACCTCATTAAACTGAAAAGCTTCTGCAAAGCAAAAGAAACCAGCAAGAGAGTGGGGAGACAGCCCACAGAATAGGAAAAAATATTTGCCAACAGTATATCTGCCAAAGGTCTAACATCCAGGATCTACAAGGAACTCAAATGTGCCAAAAGGAAAGAAGCAAATAGCCCTATTTAAAAAGTGGGCAAAAGACACGAATAGACGCTTCTCTAAAGAAGATATACGGGCAGTCAACAGACACATGAAAAAGCGCTCAGCCTCACTAATCAGAGAAATGCAAATCAAAACCACACTGAGGTATCACCTAACCCCACTAAGAATGGTCATCATTAATAAAACAAACAACAGATGCTGGCAAGGATGTGGAGAAAGGGGAATGCTTCTACACTGCTGGTGGGAACGCAAACTAGTTTAACCTCTATGGAAAACAGTGCGGTGATTTCTGAGAGCCAGCATTTTAATGATTTAATGAACAGGTCTTTGCTTCCTTCTTGTCCAATCCCTATGAAACTTTGGGAAAGTCCCTTGTTATCACAGGCAAGGTACTGGCAGCTAATTTCACACTCCTCCTTGCTCTGGCTTCCTCCAGGATTTCCAGCCTGGGTTCTTCACTGTCATGAAGAGTCTCAAAATTAATAGTGAGGCAGAGGTGGACTACTAGGAGGAGGGCAGAGTTACTTGTGAGCTATTTCCAATAGTACAAAAAATGCCAAGTGGAATTGAACATCCTCTTCATACAGAGCTACTGAGGCCAAAATTGAGCCTTTGGATGGAATATATGAACTCAGAGGCAATTTATATATTACTTAATGAGACATCTAATTGACAGGTTTTGCCTAATTAACAATCAAAATAAATGGGAGGGGCAGTAAATTATTGCTTAAAGAAGCCATTGATAACCAAAGCTTTCAAAGTCTGGAAGTCACTAGGAGAAAGATAATATACTGGCTTGAAAAGGCTAAAAAGCAGTGACACTAACAGTATCCTGCCACTGGTGTGCAGATAACAGGTAAGTCTTTTTATTTTTATTTTTATTTTTGAGTTGGAGTCTCACTCTGTCACCCAGACTGGAGTGCAGTGGCCGCTCCCGGCCACCGCAGCCTCGACCTGCTGGGCTCTGGCGATTCTTTCACCTCAGCCTTCCGAGTAGCCGGAATTACAGGCATGTGCTACCATGCCCGGCTGATTTTTTTATTTTATTGTAGAGATGAGGTCTCGCCAAGTTGTCCAGGCGGGTCTCGAACCCGCGGGCTCAGGCAATCCACTCACTTCAGCCTCCCAAAGCGCGGGATTACAGGCTGAGCCCCCGAGTCCAGCTAACAGGTAAGTCTTAAACTGATACCATAACCCAAACAAAATCAGCAACACATAAAACCAAACACATACCCCCAGTTACCTGACAGCGTCTTAAATACTTGCAATTTTCCTGACATAACAAAATATTAATTAATTGAAACACTGACTCTTATAAAACCATGATACAATTCTGACCACATCAAAAAATTTTTAATAAGCAAATATAGAACTACAAATGTTCTACGATGAAGCCACACCTGATGTTTTACTTTTTGCTTTTTATCTAGAATATGTTTTTTCTCTTGGCCTTCTCTCTGCTGACCTCTGAGTTGTCTATGACAATATCCCTTTCACCTCTTTCATGATAAGTCTACCAACCCGATGTCACGAAATGCTCCCTCCAGAAACACTGTGGCCTCAAGATGTGCAAACCGTAAAAAGAGGATCCAATACCCAAAGGAAACAAACTTCATTTCTTCCTCCCCTCTGTAGAGATAACAGTGGGATACCTTCATTTTTATGTGCACAATGAGGGAAGGTGGACAGACTCGACAGCTCAGTGCCCCCACCCTCACAGCTTCAGACAAAGCACCGTGCAGGTTTAGAAGGCTCATCACAAAATCACAGAAGCCTGTGGTGAAAGTAGCTTGAGTCATCGAGTCCAAACTTCTTTAAATGTTTGAATTCTATTTTCAAAAATGTTCCATGTGTTTTGTCCTAAGTTTACCAACTTCGAAGAACTTCATCTGGTTCTGAACAGATCTAACACTTCAGTGGCTTTCACTTAGGTTGAGCTGAAATAGCCATTCCTTGTGATTCTTGCCTTAGGGTCCTGGTTGCTCCAGCAGTATGTAATATCTGCTGCTGCTTCCAAATAATGGCCTTTTAGATACTCAATGATAACTGTTTGCTTTTTTGTCATTTATTCCAATCCATACAGGTCAATTTTTTTGTCCCTAGTCCTTTCATGTTTCTCTCATTTGGCACAGTGCATCGATATGTAGACTAGATATGATACATGCTTGCTTTTTATTTAGTCTTGATTTGTGTTAAGAAATCTTGTTTAGGCTGAGTGCAGTGGCTCATGCCTGTAATTCCAGTATTTTGGGAGGCTGAGCTGGGAGGATTGCTTGAGCCCAGGAGTTTGAGACCAGTTTAGGTAACAAAGCAAGACTTCATCTCTACAAAAAAATTTAAAATTAGCTGGGCATGGTGGCGCATGCTTGTAGCTTCAGATATTTGGGAGGCTGAAGTGGAAGGATCACCTGAGCCCAGGAGGTCGAGGTTGTGGTGAGCTGTGATCGAGTCACTGCACTTCTGCCTGGGGACAGGGTGAAACCCTGCCTCAAAAAAATTAAATAAAAAAATACATATTGTTTTAGAAATACCTTAATTTCTAATCTTGCTGCTGACTGTCATCCCTTCTCCATCCCATCGTAGCGATCTCCTAAAGGGCTTCAAAGTCTGCAGGCCCCACCTTAACCCACCCCATTAAAGTAGGGTTCCCTGTTGCTTCCTGGTCGGAAGACTTCCTTTAAGGACTCCAAACCCAAATACCACAGCCTGCATTCAATACCATTCCAAAATTAACCTCAACTTCTCTTTCCAAATCTATCTCATGAGTTTTCCACACAGATTCCCTTTTGGCTAGAATGGTCCACTTGCTATCGTCACAAAAGTATCTTCGAAATTCCTGTGTCCCTTCCTTACTAAAATGTGCTTTTCTTTCCTTTTACCTTCCAGGGAAGCAGCATAGTGTGGGGGAAAAGTGAAGGCCGGAGAGTAAGACTGCTGTGTGTTTAAGCAGAGTACTTGCTGGCTGTGTGACCTGGGCCAGGTTACTTAAACTCTCTGTGCCTCAGTTTCCACTAAAATACAGGGACCTCTCTTATTGCACAAGGGTTGTAAGACTCCATTTGCAGCTTCGCACACTGTCTGGCACATTAGAAACTTAGTTGATTAAGCATAAACAATCAGTCATCCTTTCTGGCTTACATGGAGTCCTAACTCCTCTGAAATACCTTTCCTGAGTATCCTAGCCTGTGATGATCTATCCTTGTCTAAGCTATTAAAGCAGGACTATGTAGTTGGCCCTTAGATAACCGGCACTGTTAATTATTTTCTGTAAACGTAGCTTAACAAAGACTGACAGCTCTTATTTTTATTTTTGAATTGGAGTCTCACTCTACACCCAGGCTGGAGTGCAGCAGCACACTCACGGCCACCACAGCCTCGACCTGCTGGGCTCTGGCAATCCTCCCGCCTCAGCCTTCCAAGTAGCCGGAACTACAGGTGCGCACTACCATGCCCAGCTAATTTTTTATTTATTGTAAAGACGAGGTCTCACCAAGTTGCCGAGCTGGTCTTGAACCCATGGGCTCAGGCAACCACTCGCCTTGGTCTCTCAAAGTGCTGGGATGACAGGTGGAGCCACAGCTCTTCTAACCTTTTCAGAACTGATACAATGTTCCACAAGATAAGATAAATGTACAGTGGGTTATTATTTGTTGTTTATAGCAATTAATTCTCTTCTCCAAAAAAGTCATGCAAGTTATTTTAAAATAGTAAAGCCAGGTGTGGTGCCTGTAATCCTACGTACCTACTCTGAAGTTTGAGGTGGGAAGGTTGCTTGGGCTCAGGAGTTCAAGGCCAGCCTGGGCAACAGAGTGAGACACATCTCTTAAACAATATATATATAAATCATAAAGTAGTAAACTTGTTAAAGTTCTTCTTGTGGGGGGTGCAGAGACAGACCCTAGTTCATTAGTCTATTTGGCTTGTATACATTTTCCTCAAACTGTAGATGCCAATGCTGGGTTGTTAAAAAAAAAAAGTAAGCAACCATGGGTAAACTACTTCTTATTATCTTTCTCTAAATAATTCTGAAGTGAACAGGTAACTCTGGAACATACTGAGTGAAAACCTTGACCGTCTTTACTAATTTCCATTCTGTATTAAGTGAGATATTTATTTCCATAAACCCTTACAATCTCAGATTTGATAAAATATATTATTTTTCAAGGATATAGATTGAGGGGGTTTTTGATCTAAATTTACAGAAGTCCTGAACCTATGAGTTAGAATGTGAAATTAAACACATGGGCAACTTCTAGGAAGAGTCTTCATCATGTTTCACCAGATTCTCACGAGTCCTTTTATCCCAAAGAGATAAAGGCTTAATGGGATAAATGGGAAAGAGAAGTCACTCAGCATCCTAACCAGTGTGAAGTGTGAGACACTGGTCACCGTAAACTTTAGAAATATTTAGAACGTGACATTTGTAAATAACTACAAAGTCTAGAATTTTAGGAATGGGGCACTTCAACCTCAGCCTTAACTAAGAAATTTAAAGACAGAACACATCCTAGGACAGCTTTCAGTTTAAAAATTACTTTCTGGATCATTTTTAACAAAATTCAATCTTCTCTCGACATGGAGGAATTATATACCTCATATAAGAAGAAATATCTGCTTAACTGCAACAACCTAAAAAACTACTGCTAACGATGGCAATAATGGCTAAGGGTTGCTGACTTCAACCGTCTGCTGGACACTCAAAGAACAGCTCACATGTTCACAGCAACACTGCGAACAAGGTACTATTTAATGCCTTTTTACATTTTACAGATGAAGCCTAGACAGAGTCACAACCTACTCAAGGCCACGCGGCTAGCAAGTGATAGAGCAGGTATTTGCACCAGAAGTCCCACTCCAGAGTCCTGGCTTTAACCTTCAACACAGTTCAAATCAATCCACATGCTTCCTGAGACTTAACACTCCATTACCTTTTTTCCCCCTTCTGGGGTACTAAGGAAAAGGGTAGTGAGAAAAGGGAACAAGAGAAGGGATACTGAGAACAAGTCATTAAGTACAGATGTACTGACAAGAGGGGACTAAACATGCGGTTACTGGGAGAAGGATCCTGAGAAATGAGTACTAAGTACAAAGGCACTTAAAACAGTCTACTGAAAATAGGAGTACTAAGAACAGCATACTAAGCTGAGAACAGGACGCTAAAAACAGTACTAAGTACGGGAATTTTAAGAAGAGACACCAGCCGAGTGTTGTCGTTCATGCCTGCAATCTCAGCACTTTGGGAGGCCAACGTGGAAGGACAGACTGAGAGCAAGAGTTTGAGACTAGCCAGGGCAACATACCAAGACCTTGTCTCTAGAAAAAAATAAACAATTAGCCGGGAGTGGTGGCAGGCGCTTGCAGTCCCAGCTACTCGGGAGGTTGAGGCAGATAACCCCCTGAGGCCAGGAGTTCGTGGCTGTGGTGAGCCGTGATCGTGCCACTGCACTCCAGCTTGGGCGACAGAGCGAGATCCCGACTGGAAAACAAAACAAAACAGAAACCCCTGAGATCTGGACATTCAGCACAGAGTGCTGAAAACAGAAGCGACTGGTGTCTCCTAAGTACCAGTCTCATCCAGCATCCCAAGTTTCTGCCTGCTCCTCGGGCGACGAACTAGATCGATCGCCGCCCGTCCTCCAGTTCTGAAGGGACAGCTCCGCCCATGGGTCACACCACGTTGCCTGGACTTCCCTCGCCCGTCGCAAGGGTGCCACCGCGTCATTAAAGCTTCGCAGCTGCGCGTGGACACTTCGGGCAGTCACGAACCCAGCCACCGGCCCGGCCGCCGCAGCCCGGGAGGACGGAGCCGTGGGAGCAGGCCCTGGAAACGGGCTCATGGCAAGGAAGGGTTTCGTCTTCCGCTGCCCACCCCCACGGCCCAAGCCGGGGCCCACACCTCCAGCCCAACGGTCCCGAGCCGCCGGCGAGGGGGTCCCGGAGCCGCCAGGGCCTGCTCGGTCTTCCCGCCCTTGCCCCGCGCATCCCGCGGCAGGACTCCTCGCACGTGGCTCGCGGTCCGGCTCGCCCCGCCCCTGCCCCGGGTCCTCCAGGCGTGCGCCCCGGCCGCCCCGCCGCCCCCTCACCCGCCCCGCCGCCTCGCACGGGTCCCCGCGGGGCCGCCCGGCCTGACGCCACCGCCTCCTCCCGCCCCCGGTTGCGCCCCCGAGGCCGCGGCGGGGCCGGCCAGAGCCGCAGGGGTCAAGGCCCGCGCCCTCGGTAACACCCGCACCTCGCAGCCGCAGAGGCCCGGCGTGGCTCCACGACCCCTGAGTGCGGCGCCCGCAAACGCCACTACCGCTACTCGGCGGGAAAAGGCGCGGTGTGAAGCGAAAGCGCCGGACTGCGCCTGCGCGCCGCAGCTCGCGGCGGTCGGGAGCCCGGGGCCTCGAGGGGCGGGGCTGCGCGCAGACCCGGCGAGGCTGACTGCGCATGCGCGGCGCTCCGGCCCGCCCGGCCCGGCGCGGGAGCTGCCGCCGGCGGCAGGGGGCGCTGTTGCGACGAAGCCCCGGGATGCGGGCAGGGCAAGGCCGCGCTGTTTACCTGCAAACGTTAAGGCTTTATGCAGGATGGTTTTGCCTACTTGTCATCAAAATTATTTGCGTTGTGCAATTGGCTTCAACATCTTTTGCAATATTATTAAGGCAGTGATGCAGTGGAATAGAGTCAATTATTTAATTCGGATTTCTTTTCGTCACCTGTGTGGTAATCTCTTAAACAGCTGAGAATACTAATTTTTGACTACTGTATGGTGTGCCGTATTGCGTGAGCGTTTATCTTGTTTTGTAAGGACCAACGAAACCCATCTCCTTCTGCAGAGGGCATTGTCGAACATTCCAGGGACAGTATTGCAGTTTTCCTAAAATATTATATATGTATACATATATAATATATAGTGTATATATTATATGCACATATATGTAACTTTGCCAATTTGATCGGCATTTTTCTTTGCAAAATGTTCACTTAATCTTGATAGGTTCGTTGGCTTAATTATTAAAAGGTGCATTGGCAGAGTAGACGGGTGACTGTTCATTTGTGCAAAAAAGCTGTAAAGCCCAATTTCATATACTTAACTGAAACTTTGCCCATGTTTTGAATTTATATTTGATATTTTAATTAAATTTTTTTTCTTTTGTGAGAACTGTGAAAACATTTCAAAATAAGAGCTAAATGAGGAAATGTGTACGTCTGCTTACATCACGAAAGCCTCAGCAACAAATGCTGACCGGCACAGGTGTGTTGTATCAGTGGCTCAAAAACCACCTGCAGTGCTGCCTTTAGTGATGTGACTTCTGAAATGGGAAACAACTCTTCATAAAGCTCCGGACAGACACCCAGCACGTTTTTCCCCCTTCAATTTATATGGTACCTGTATCTCTGTGAAATTCAATATATCTATTAATACCGTGCAAAAAATACTTTTGATTTTAACAGAATTTGAATCTTAACTCAGATAATTATAAACTTTTTTTTATCTACAGAAAATCCAGTGGAACATTCAGAAGTTGGACATGACCCTACAGTTCTTTTTTGTCTGGACTGCATGCATACTGCAAAGTATCTGTCATCTCTGGCCTGTCTACTGAATGTCTGTTGTGCTCTCCCAATCCCCAACTAAAACTAAAATTTTTGTAATAACTAAAAATGCCTCTTACATTTTCAAAATGCCTCCTGGGAGGTATATCACCTCTTTTGAGAACCACTGGCTTAGAGTTTAATAAGAGTCAACAAATATATAGGAAAAATAAAATGTTATAGGCGCTGTGAATGCACAGTTAACTCTACCTTAGTGATTTTAGAAAGGCATTATAGAAGAGGTGATATGTAAGTTGAGCCTTATAAAATCCACATGGACTAAAAGGGCATGCTAGGGAGAATAAACATGTGATAAAGTAAGTTTACAATACTCAAGACAGGAAAATATCTTGGTACAAATGGAGCTCAGGGTGCAGAGGTGGAGTGTGTCAAGAAACAATTCAGAGAGGCATACAGAATCCAGGTCATGGAAAGACTTGTCTCTCATGCTAAGGGAGTATATTGTGTGTGTGTGTGTGTGTGTGTGTGTGTGTGTGTGTGTGTGTGTAGTTTTCAGTAAGGAACTGACACAATCAGATTAACTCCTTAGAAATGAATCGATTACAGGAGTGTGGGATGGAAGGCAAGAAAATCAGTTGCTTTTACTGTAGACTTTCCAACAGTTATTTTAATAATCCACCGTCTAGTAGTTTCCTGGAGCTTAGCCCCCTCAAGGGTGTCATTTTAATGTATTCTTTTTTTCTCAGATTCTTGAAATCTTTTGAATCACCATTTTTGTTCTAGTAATAACTAAACATCTTCCCTGTACCTAACACCTTCCCTAATACTAGTTAAATTGTAGTGCATCTTCCTTTCCCTTTTACATCTAGAGACCTTGAGATCTCCTTTTAGTTTAAATTCTCTTTAATATTTTCTCCAAGATTTCAAACTTACTCCTAAGGAAATCTAGCTTCATCTGTCTCTTTATTTTTTTTCCCCTCTGGTTATGTCCTGATATTAAGACTAACTTGTTTTTCAAACCACTTCAGTTTTCTTTGATGTCTTAAGCAATTATGTTTCCTGGAGGCACTATTTAAAAATTATCAGACTTTTTATTGGCCCTTGAGACAGCAATAATTTCCCCCAGTTATTTCTCTAGTGCTCCCTAAAAAGCATAGTTTTCAGTGAGGGTATCTACTTATTCTTATTGTTTTATTAGTAAAGTCTACCACCTTTTTATGGTATAATAAATAATTTCAGTCAAATCCAAAGCCTTCTTTTGAACTTGTGATGTTAATAATTCAGGACCAACTAGAGTTTGCATGATTGGGAGTGTTGACCAGTCACATGAATTGAGGATTAATCCCTTTAAAGTTTCCTGCCTGACTCTGAATGTAGAACAGATTTTGAGTTGGTGAGGTCTGGTACTACCTGTTTGAGCCAGACATGAACAACTTAAAGCAAAAATCTCACATGCTGTTGCTTTGTGACCCATGTGGAACTTAGTTTCTTTGAAGATGTGGGAGAAAACAGAAACTCCACCTCTTTCAAGACATGACTTCAGTGGGACTGCAAGGGCTCTTTCCGGATGATTTATTCCATCTCTCAGCCCTGTCTGCCATCACAGGCTAAAGCCATTGATATCCTGAAATGGTCAGTGTCTGAAGCCCAGGCAATGTAGAAAGAGTCTCTTGCGTGTGTGCAAAGCCACCAGGTCAAAATCTTTGGGAGCCTGAGACTTAAACTCACTCATCTAGTTAGAAGCAGCTAAAAGCCAACTTCATACATAAAGTGCAATATGGGTTGCAGAAAATGGTCAAGGTTTAAAATCCCTGCATAGCCTGAGCTTGGTAAACCTCCCCCAAAGGTTAATTTATACCTGTAAATTCCTCTAGCCTCCAGAAGCCTTACTCTTCATATGTTCAAGTTTTGGTCTCCAAATTCACACAGTTGAGTGGCAACAGTGGTACTCCTGATACTAAACCCCAAACTAGACAGGCTTGTCTATCCTAAATAACCCCTTGCCCTTCCCCTCCCAGAAGTACAGTTTCACCACTAAGTCCTTGCCAAGGCTGGGAGAGGCCCACAGTACGTGGTGGTGTAAGCAGGCAGACCCCTAAAAAGAAGAGGAAGGAAGAGGATGGGCTACAGCTTCCAAATCTACCACTTGGATTATTCACACCTTCTCCATGAATGGGAAGCAAGTGCTAGGGGTTGAGTAAGTCTTCAAGGATGCAAGTGTTGGAAGCTTAATCCCCGGTGTCACAGTGTTGACAGGTGATTAGGTCATGAGGGCTCCACCTTTTTGAATGAATCAATGCCATTATCA
>CAUYQG010182995.1:0-20199 GCA_963574415.1 Tarsius wallacei
TGCAGGTATCTTTTTCATAAAGTGATTTGAGTTCCTCACGGTATATTCCCAGTAGGGAGACTGCAGGGTCATATGGAAGGTCAATTTTTAGATCTTTTAGGAATCACCAAACTGTTTTCCAAAGAGGTTGTACTAGATTACACTCCCATCAACAGTGTAGAAGTGTTCCCTTTTCATCCATCCTCTCCAGCATCTAGTTTTTTTTGAGTTATTGATGATGGCCATCCTGACTGGAGTTAGGTGGTATCTCAGTGTGGCTTTAATTTGCATTTCTTTGATGACTAATGAGGCTGAGCATTTTTCATGTATCTGTTGGCCGCTCATATGTCTTCTTTTGAGAAGTATCTATTCATGTTTTTTGCCCACTTTGTAATGGGGCTGTTTGTTTTTTTCTTTTCAGTACTTTTGAGTTCCTTGTAGATCCTAGATGTTAGGCCTTTGTCAGATATACAGCTGGCAAATAATTTCTCCCAATCCGTGGACTGTCTCCCTGCTCTCTTGATGGTTTCTTTGGCTTTGCAGTAGCTTGTCAGTTTGATGAGATCCCACTTGTCTATCTTATCTCTTATGGCATGGGCACTTGGGGTTTTGATCAGGAATTGGTTGCCAGTTCCAATTTCCATAAGAGTTTCTCCTCATTTTCTAAGGTTCTTACAGTTTGAGGTTTTACCTGTAGGTCTTTGATCTATTTAGAGTTGACTTTTGTATATGGTAACAGGTAGGGGCCTAATTTTAATCTTCTGCATGTGGTCAGCCAGTTTTCCCAGCACCATTTACTGAATAGCTTCCCTCTCCCAAGTGGTTGGTGGTGGAGGATTTGTCAAAATGAGTTGGTTGAGAAATTGAGATTTTCATTCCAGAATCTCTACCCTGTTCCATTGTACACCTCACAATTAAGGATAAATTCCAGATGGAACAAATATTTAAATGTTAAAAAAAAAGGAAACTATAAAAACACTATGACAAAATATGAGAGTTTTTTTTTTTCATCTCTTCATGGAACAAGCTCTTAGAGGCATGACAAAATCCAGATGCCTAAAAGAAAAGACTGTTTAGTTCAACTTCAACTTGAAAAATTTACATGACATAAAATATGACAAAATAAAATGACAAGCAACAAACTTGAAGAACTATTTGTAGCCTATTAAGTAATTTTCTTACTATATAAAGAATTCCCACAATCAATAGATAAAAGTTAGCAATTGAATAGATAAATGGGCAAAGGATATGAATAGTCAAATCACAGAAGATAAAAGCACACATATTGTTTTTAAATATATAAAAATATCCTCATAGTAGGAGAAATACAAATTAAAACTATACCGAGGCCAGGTGCGGTGGCTCCTGCCTATAATCCCAGCACTTTGGGAGACCAAGGCGAGAGGATTGCCTGAGCCCATGGGCAACTTGGTGAGACCTCATCTCTACAATAAATCACAAAATTAGTCGGACATTGTGGTGCGTGCCTATAATTCCAGCTACTTGGAAGGCTGAGAAGAGAGGATCACCTGAGCCCAACAGGTCAAGGCTGTGGTGGCCATGAGCATGCCACTGCACTCTAGCCTGGGCAACAGAGTGAGACTTTAATTCAAACAACAACAACAACAACAAAAAAACTACACTGAAATTCATTTCTAATTTGTCAGTCAGATAAAGATCAAATAAATTTTAAGTATTTTAAGCATACAATATTGGTGAGAGTGTGAAAAATAGACATTCCCATATATTGTTGTTTGGAGGGTAAATTGATACAATCTCTACAGAGTGTAATTTGGCAGACTCTCTCTAAAGAATCCATGTACACACACATGGCCTTTGGTTTAGAATACTGTCTTCAACAATTTACCCCACAGATATACACATACATGTGCAAAATGATGTCTGTGCAAGAGAATTAATTGTAGAATTATTTATGAAAGCAAAGAGATTGGGGGTTACTTATCTATCAGCAGATAAATGGTTAAGTAAAAGATGTAATTCTACAAAGATATATTGTATTTTTAAAAGGTACATAATAGTGTATATGGGAATCTATCACTTGAATTTTTAAAGGCACTTAAAAATTATTTTTATGTATTTATCTGGATATATTAATAAATACATCTCCAGAATGATGCACAAGAAACTGTTAATTTTGGTAGTCTGGCGAGTTATCTCTGGGTGACTGGGGTTAACAATAGAAGAGAGAACTTATACCTTCTGAATTTTGAAAATATTTCCTATTCTAAAAGTTTGTTTTTAACACCATTTTTAAAAAGAAAGAAAGAAAGAAAAGAAAATTTTAGTTAAATGAGCTCCCTGTTAGGGTACTGGACAAGAGGAGCGGTTAGGCTCAGCAGCACTGCCGGGGCTGACAAACCGGAGGTGCGCGCTGCATAGAATTGCAACACACAAAAGGTAAAGAAAGAAAAGTTTATTTAAGAAAGGTTCACCCCCCACAGACAGGGAGTGGGCCTACACTCTAGGTGAGTGTGGCATCGTAGGCCCCCAGAGTCCTGGCTTAAATCCTTCTCTTGGAGATGTTGCACGTGACTGCTGTGACTTTCTTGTCGACCACCTGTGGATGTCTTGGAGATCCTGTGACACAGAGACCCAATAATGTCTGTCCACATCATCATAGCCCCTAGAGAAGGGCGTGACAAGGATTCTAATTCTCCTGCACCTTCCCAAATGACAGTCCTTAGAGCTAATGGAGGGTATACCTCCCCTTATCTCCTAGGCATTCCCAGTGAGTAGCTTCAGGGGATCCTTGGCTTCCCCGTAGATAGTGCCCAATTTACTGGAAGATCGAATCCCCACCTGCTCCCCCTCTGAGCAGTTATAACTTTTGTAATTATAAGTTTCATGACTTTTACAGTCCTTGCCCAATGCATGATGTCTTAAGCCTTGTAAATTCCCTTTACTCTAGGCAAGCTTGATTGCCACTATGAAATACCTCTGATACCTGGAAGTCTGTTTCTGAAAAGACAAAGTCGGTAAAGTTAATTTTACCTAAAGTGTGCATTTCTCCAAAAGCATAGCTTCTACTTTCTCATCATTGTATTAAAGTTTAAGAACAAGATGAAAAACGGCTTCCCATTCTCGGTCTGTCCTTTCACTCCCCAACTTCAAACAGTTTAGATACCTACATAAACTAAATTGAATTGAAAATCTTTCTCATGAATGTTCTAGTTCTCCATCTTGGCTTCATCCTGCTGTTCTACCTTTGGGCTGGAGAAGCACACTCTCACATTCATCCTAAACCCTCCCTGGCTTATCCTGAATCAGCCCATGGAGCAGGTCCTTTGTCACGCAGCGGGGAGATGTCTGTGGGGGTGTCTTCCATTTGCCTCCCATCCCTTCTAGTTCCTGGCTCTTCCTTTTGTTCATACTATATTAAAATGTTCAAGTCATAGTTTAAATGGTTTTGTCTTGGAATTTTAAACTCCTAAACCTTTCTTCAGTAATCCCAATGTCTCTTATCTAGATCTGCTCCCTGCTAATCCTAGAAAAGCATTCAGGATACCTTTGCTGTGTCACCCAGAACAGTTTTCCAGCATTTTCCAGGGCAAGAGAAAGATCACAGTGAGGACTAACTTCTGACTTACCAGTGTTATAATTGTTCTATTTTATTATTAGTTACTGTTGTTCATCTCTTACTGTGCCTAATTTATAAATTAAGCTTCCTCATAGGTATGCATGCAAAGGAAAAAAAAAGTAGTAGATACAGAGTTTAGTACTATCCAGGGTTTCAGGCACCCACTGAAGCTCTTGGAATGTATCCCCCTCAGCTAAGGGGGTACAACTGCACATGTATTACCATGTTGAGGAAAAATAGAAAGCGTCTCCATTCTCAAAAAGAATATTTTTCCTAATTGTTGCCCAAATCCTAATGCTATCATTACTCATGTGTTCCACCATGTTAGTCCCTCCTCACCCCCATGAATAATTGCTTTTTTTTTTTTTGAGTTGGAGTCACACTCTGTCGTCCAGACTGGAGTGCAGTGGCCGCTCTCGGCCACCGCAGCCTCGACCTGCTGGGCTCCAGGGTTCCTTCCGTCTCAGCCTTCCGAGTAGCCGGATTTACAGGCATGCGCTACCATGCCCGGCTGATTTTTTGATTTATTGTAGAGATGAGGTCTCGCCAAGTTGCCCAGGCGCGTCTCGAACCCGCGGCTCAGGCAATCCACTCACCTCAGCCTCCCAAAGCGCGGGATTACAGGCAGAGCCACCGAGCCCAGCTAATAATTGCTTTTTAAGCTCGTCGTGGTCACTCTTCTTCCCTCCAGAAAGATGTCTTGGGGTCATGTCCCTTTTCCCAATCTTACTTTTAAAACATAATCAAACTATAACTAGGATTTAAGAGAGACTTAAGAAAGCAAAGACTGACTCATACATATGCACCAGAGGTGATTACTGTAGTCCTCCCTTATTGGGGCTTTATTTTCCATGGTTTCAGTTACCCTAGGCCAACAGCAGTCCAAAAATACTAAGCAAAAAAATTTCCAGAGATACACATTTCCTAAGTTTTAAATTACACATCTTTCTGAGTAGCATAATGAACTCTCACGCTGTCCTGCTCCATTTTGCTCAGGATGTGAATCATCCCTTTGTCCATAGGATCCACACCACCTGCCGATTAGTCATCTACTTTATCTGCTCCTGACATTCAACCATTAACATTGTCATGATATGATGATCTAGGAACACCTGAATCAGAGGATCTGCCTTCTGACGTGTGGTCAGTAGGTCAGTAGTAGCCTAATGCTACGTCACAATATCTACGTCATTCACCTCACTTCTTCTGATCACACAGGCATTTTATCATCTCCCATCATCACAAGAAGGGTGAGTATGGTACAATAAGGTATTTTGAAAGAGACCACATTCACATAACGTTATTACTACAGTATGTTGTTATAATTGTTCTATTTTATTATTAGTTATTGTTGTTCATCTCTTACTGTGCCTAATTTATAAATTAAACTTTCTCATAGGTATGCATGCAAAGGAAAAAAAAGTAGTATATATATATAGTACTATCCAGGGTTTCAGGCATCCACTGAAGCTCTTGGAATGTATCCCCCTCAGCTAAGGGGGTACAACTGCATATGTATTATCATTTTGAGGGAAAATAGAAAGTGTCTCCATTCTCAAAAGGAACATTTTTTCTAATTATTGCCCCAAATCCTAAAATGCTATCATTACTCATGTGTTCCACCATGTTAGCATTGCCTTCTCTCTGAGGGCACGGTATTCCACAGAACTTACACGTTGGGTTCCCAAACACCTTAGTATGAATGAGTTTATCATAGCCTTTCTTTTTTGACAAGAGTGATCAAAATGGCTTCAAAGCATAGCAACAGACTAGGCCAGTTATCTACTAACTATCCATTCCTGCATAATAAATTACCTCAAGTCTTAGCAACCAAAATAGCACATATTTATTATCTCAGTTTCTGTGGGTTAGGAATCTGGGTGTGGCTTAACTGGGCCCTCTGCTTTAGGTCTTCTCATCCGCTGCAATCAAGGTCTTGGCTGGCATGTAGTTATCTCAAGGCTCAATTAGGAAAAGATCCACTTCCAAGCTCACGTGGTCGTCGGCTGGAGTCAGTTCCTCACCGGTTGTTGGACTGAGGGTCTAATTTCCTCTCTGGCTACTGGCCAAAGATCACATTTAGTTCCTCTCCAACATAGCAGTTTGCTTCAGCAAATCATGCAAGGTAAAGGTCAAGAGAGAGATTCTATCTGTCTGAAAGTCACCATCTTTGAAACTTAATCATGAAAGTAGCAGCCATGACTTCTGCAGCATTTTATTAGTTAAAATCAAGCCACTCAGGGGGAAGAGATTATACACAGTGTGAATACCAGGAGGCGGGAGTCATTAGATGCCATCTTGGAAGTTGGCCTGCCACAAAAATTTGATTTACTAAATACTCACCTACTCACCATAAGACACTAGAGGTACAAAGATCCTAGGTGTGAGCAAATCTTAATTATCTGGGAGGAAACCTATCTTAGATAAGATCCACAGGCCTCCCTTTATTCAATAAAATCTCCACTCTTTCCTCATGAAAAAGCCCTATCCCTCATTGACTGACAGATAATATGGGTAAGTTTTCTTTCCTTTCCTTTCATTTCCTTCTTTTCATTATCATACCCCCTCCTATGTCTGGTAAAGGTGCTAATAAGCAGCAAAATCTCTCTAGTATTAAGGAATCAAGGAAAATAAAGGAGCAAAGGAGCTGAATAATCTACTTCCTTGATCATCGGCCCTTTACTGATCTACATTAACTGCAATATGCATAATTACTTTGGAAAAGAGATGACTGTGGGCCAACCAGAGTATCTCAGTCCTGTCCCTAAAAACCAATACTGTAAGAAAGAAAATACAAAAATAAAAAATTTGCTACTTTTGTCATCACCGAGTTCTTTATTACATACTTGCCTGGCTACTAATGACACAGACTGTTAAATTTAGAAAGTCAGAATGAAAACTGTATATCAATCTTCATTCTAGCCAAAAATAATGTTGTAATGCAGAACTTTCTCTAAGTTTTTATCATGCAAGGTAACATACTCATCATTCAAGGTCACATATCAGAAAAAAAAAAGTTTTTGACATTGTTTCTGGCCCCTTAATGATTCTTTTTTTTTTTTTTTTTTGAGTCAGAGTCTCACTCTATTACCCAGGCCAGAGTGCAGTGGCAAGCTCATGGCCACCACAGCCTCGACCTGCTAGGCTCAGGCGATCCTATTACCTCAGTCTTCCAAGTAGCTGGAACTTCAGGCGTGCGTCACCATGCCCAGCTAATTTTTTGATTTATTGTAGAGACGAGGTCTCGCCAAGTTACCCAGGCTGGTCTCGAATCCTAGACTCAGGCAATCCGCTCACCTCAGCCTCCCAAATGCTGGGATTACAGGCTCGAGCCACCGCGCCCGGCTTCTTAATGTTTTGTTTTTGTTGTTGTTGTTGTTGTTGTTGAGTTGGAGTCTCACTCTGTCGCCCAGACTGGAGTGCAGTGGCACACTCCTGGCCACCGCAGCCTCAACCTGCTGGGCCCCAGTGATCCTTCCGCCTCAGCCTTCCAAGTAGCCAGAACTACAGGCATGAGCCACCACACCCAGCTAATTTTTTTCTTGATTTATTGTAGAGATGAGGTCTTGCCAAGTTGCTCAGGCTGGTCTCAAACCCGTGGGCTAAGGCAATCCTCTTACCTTGGCCTCCCAAAGTGCTGGGTTTATAGGCGTGAGCCACCATGCCTGGCCAGTGACTTTAATCAAAAAATTTTCTTCAGCATGCAAAAGCTATGCCTCAGATGGGGCAGCAAAAATAAAGAATGTATCATATTTATACTTCAACTTATATAATTTCTTAAACTTTTTTGTGTAAATGACATAATCTTCTAAAGCCTTTGTTTTTCTCAACATGTGTTATAACAGAACTAGAATTAGAATGTTAGTTCTAGGCCCTAAAGCACAGAACTTTCACACACTCTCTTGTCAGAGATAAATAGTGTTATCTTCACTTTTCAGAGGAGGAGAGAACGAGTGAATTAAATGCCCCAGCCAAAGCCACATGGTGGGTGAGAGAGAGAAAGGGCAGGAACTCCAACTCAGAGTTCAGAACCTGAGGCGTGAGCAGAGATAGACTGGCTGGCTAACCCGGAAAGCACAGATAAAAACTTGGTAAAGGCAGCACTCTTCATAACAGCAAAAGTTGTGGTGCGGGGTAAGAATTGGACCTGTGTGATCCCTGCTTCTCCTCTTCGCCGCTCCTGATCCCGTCTCCCTCATATGTAATGCCTGGATAACCTGAACTGAGCTCAAACCTTTTAGCACCAGATTACCCTTCCATACCCTCCCCCACCCCCACCATGCACCCTTTCAGCAAAAGTGTGGCTCCACGTTCCCTTCCCACAGATGTTTCTGTCTCTGTCCCATAGCCTGA
Source organism: Tarsius wallacei (assembly GCA_963574415.1). Classification (NCBI taxonomy): domain Eukaryota; kingdom Metazoa; phylum Chordata; class Mammalia; order Primates; family Tarsiidae; genus Tarsius; species Tarsius wallacei. Next base: position 7,931 of record CAUYQG010182995.1, read on the forward strand.
TCTCTCGAAGTTGTGTTATTAATCCAAAAGAGTTACCACCAGCCTGTACCAAATTCTACAGAAACCCCACCCTGAGCCCCTCAAGCCAAACCCACACAAAAAGTGTATTGGAAAACAGTAGCTGTTCTTGCCTCCACATTCAGATGAAAGGGGAGAACAATCTGTTTTAAAACATCCAACTTGGACTCTGCATATAGGGTGTGATGGTGTGATCTCATATAAATGGCTCTCAATTTAACATATGACAAGATGAAAATTCAGGAGATTCATTTCATTTCCCAAAGATATACTTATTCTTTTGGGACACATTCATGGTTTGCTTTTCCATAATCATTTCTGACGTATCACTTATCAGACTCCAAGTTCCCTCAAAGAAGGGAATTAAATAGTCAGTCTCCATTAGAAATGCTATGAACGACTAAACAATTTTAAAAGCCTTTCTCCAGATATCACCAAAAAAACATGTTGTAGACTCATTGCTTCACAGTTTAGAAAATTACAAACTCTAATTATTAACATAACAATACATGAATAAGACAATGATTATCAATTATTATCCATATAAAACAAAATTAAAGTTGTATAATTCTTTAGACATAGAGATAGCATCTTTTACTAATAAGAAAAGACCAATTCTAGTCACATATACACCTGTGTAGGTATACACATACAGACCCAAACACTCACAAATCTCAAGTGGATTGAACAAAAAGTCGTTATAGAAACCCTGCAACACATTTTTGCAGAGGCATCTCTAAATTTAAAATACGGTTTTATATGGGTACCACCTAGTGGCCCAGAAATGAGGTGTCACCAAAAGAGTTGTATCTAAGCTGTACTGGTAGAGAACACGCCATTCATAGTGTTATTGAATCTGTCTTTACTTGCATAACTCTTCTCTGCACTAATATTTTCCCTTTACCAGGAGGAAATGGAGAAAAACTGGAGTCCTGTCTCTTGGTGGTTCATTTTGCAAAACAGGGACTTCTTCCACATTACGTGAAGATAATGCATAGCAAAGCTGACCCTAGCCCAGCCCTCTTAATGTTTTTGTGAGCATCTGTAGGATCTAGATAGGGAGGGAGTCTTTGTCCCATGTCATGTTCTCAACCGGGCCAACTTTCTGACACTTATTTTAAAATTGTGACATCCACCATATATCTGATCCCTAAGATTTTGTTATTTTTCTTGCTTTCCATAGCATCTTCTAATAAAGCGAGATAATTAACTCCTTCATTAGATGTATTATTTACTGTTTGTCTCTCTCACTAGAATCCAAAACCCAAAAAAGCAAGGATTTTGGTTTTTTTGCTCACTCACATATCCCAAGTGCCTAAGACAGTGCCTGGAAATGTAGACCCCTCCCAATAAATGCTTGTTGAAAGAATGAACGAAAGATGACTTGCAAATGACTTACACTTAGCAATTCTAATCATCTAGCTTTTGGTTTGAAACTAAGCACCGATGGTCCAGGATAAAGAAAAAAAAAATGGGCCGGGTATAGTAGCTCATGCCTACAATCCCAGCAATTGGGAAATTGAGGCCGGAGGCTCACTTGAGGTCAGAAGTTTGAGACCACCCTGAGCAACATAGCGAGACCCCATGTCTACAAAAATAAAAATAATTAGCCAAGCATGGTGGCATGTGCCTGCAGTCCCAGCTACTCAGAAGGCTGAGGTGGGAGGTTCGCTTGAGCCCAGAAGTTCAAGGCTGTGGCGAGCTATGGTAATGCCACTGCACTTCAGCCTAGGCAACGAAACAAGACCCTATTTTTTATAAAAACAAAAACGAACAAACAAAAAACACTCTGAGACTCTACTCCCTGCTTTGGGTCTCTTGAAAACACTGCAAGGGTACCTACACAATGAACATTTGTATACCTAACCCTGAATTATACCCCACATCTTTAAAGTAAAAAAAAAAAAATTTTAACTGCAGACTCTTTGATGCACCAAAGACAATCCAGGAGAAAACAGAAAGTGCACAGAAAAAGCGAGGAAAGAAATAGCTAGGTAGAAAGAGAGAAAAGAGTCAAGTCCAGTTCCACCCCATCCCGCCCGGCTCCTTACTCCTGCCAGAGACAAGCCATCTGTACTTCCTATTACTTGACTCTGTTTCCTCTAAAGACAAAGTATGTTCCAGCAATTACTATTTTCAAAAATAATTTTTTTAAATGGTAGAATCAAAAGAAAAAATGACGGTGGGGGATTAAAGACAGGCAGATATTTTTCTCCTTTTTTTGGTAAATGTTGGGAAGGATACGCAAGAAATATTAAAATAAATATGAAAGTGAATAAGGTGACATTCTCTCATGGATGTGATAATATGAGGTAGATCTGAATATGCAATTTGTGTATTATCTATAGGGTTTTAGAAACATGATCATATTTTTTCTTCTTTCTACTAAAATGACAATGATTAGCAAATATCAAACATTGATTGCCATTTCTTTTTTTTTTTTTGAGTTGGAGTCTCTCTCTGTCACCCAGACTGGAGTGCAGTGGCCACTCCCGGCCACCGCAGCCTCGACCCGCTGGGCTCCGGCGATCCTTCCGCCTCAGCCTTCCAAGTAGCTGGAACTACGGGCGCGCGCGCACTACCACACCCGGCTCATTTTTTGATTTATTGTAGAGATGAGGTCTCTCCAAGTTGCCCGGGCGGGTCTCAAACCCGCAGGCTCAGGCAATCCACTCACCTCAACCTCCCAAGGCGCGGGATTATAGGCTGAGCCACCGAGCCCGGCTGGATTGCCCTTTCTTTGCCAAGTTCAATATGCCAAGAAAAAGCAGAAACGGGAAAGGCAGGGGAAGGAGGAGGAGTAGGAATAGGAGGAGAGAGGAGGGAGAGGAAGAAGAGAAGGAGAAGGGGGAGGAAGAAGGGGAGAAGAAGCAGGGTGAATCACAGGAATGAGAGAGGCAAGTAAAAGATTATCCAGCAGTCCTTGTTCAGTTCAGAAGACCAAACCCCTCAAACATCACTTTCTATGGGAGAAAATCCTTGAGAGGATAAGAAGCGAGCGGGAAATGGGGATGAGCCTGGTAGATTCTTTCAAAGCTCAAAAGCCAAATTTTATGGAAGAAAAGTCATTTGATGTAGATGGTCTGGGACTTTTTATCAAGTGCTGGCAAGAGCTGTTGCCTTGACAGCTAACAACACTCAGCCTGTGATTTATTCAAAGAGCTGGTACAGCAGAGACCCAGCAACGTGCCTTCCAGGCTGCTCAGCATGGCCTCTCAGTCCACACTGGAGGACTACCTCCAGGCTTAATATTGTCATTTATCATTCCCTACTCACCAAGCTGCCTCTGCTGTAGGACTAGGAGGGTCCAGGATTGGTCAGCAATCCTGCTATAAGAAACATGGAGTTCAAGGCAAAAGCTATGTGCTTTGTGACTACCTGTGCACAAAGGTGCTCAGCTCAAATGATGGGCTTTCCAGCCACCAAACAACTTTCCATGGGGAACTCAGGAGACATCTTGGTCCCGAGAAGGCGGGGGTTACCTACTCAGTCACTATGTGATAATCAGTTCTCAGTAGTTCCTAGTCTTCCTGAGTTTGGCTCTGACCTTTTTACCTTGTCCAGTCATTTTTAAAGGACTGCCAAAAAACATGAAGAAAATTGGAAGTATTTCTGGACCTTAGAGGAGCCAAACTTCCTTTTACTTTTATTTATTCCAAGAACAACTAGTTCTGGAGTTATTTCTTTTCCTTTGCTGAAAAATAAAATCCCACTTTCACTTGTGTATACTTTTAACTGAAAAACCCAATCGTTTATTTTTTCTACTAACTCTCAGAAATGCATCTTGGGAGTGAATAAATCTGAGCTCCGATCTGACCTTTATCTTTACAATATAACAAGAGCACAATAATAATTTATAGGGCTCAGTCCTAAGTGTGACATTTCAATGAGCTGGGTAAATATCATTACCTGCAGCCAGCAGCCAGCGAGGATACAGACCAAGAGGTAGGTGGATGCATGCATTTTCTGGAAGAGGATCATTAACTTGATGGTAGGTATGGTCCTGAAATCAGCAAATGGTTTCACTCATCAATGTTGTGTTGCTTAACATTTGACAACAGGGTAAAGCAAAACCTGTAGGGAAGGCTTCTATCTAGCAATGGACAAGAAAATTTCTGCCCCTAGCTAAGTCAGGTTGATTGACTACTGAGTAGCCCAAATGTGTGAATATTCTTTATGCTTATATAGAGAAGGTCAAGGAAGTCATACATGTTATAAATGGAACAGCATCCTCAGGGAATTGGGGGTTAGGAAAGGGAGAAATTGGGCAAGAAGGAATAAGAAAATGGATTGATGGCACTGTCTGTTCTCAAACCCAACAAACATGTAAATCATGGAAGACATTTGGCATCCAATCTCACCCTGCTTTGAAAGCCAAAAGTATCCGTGGCCATGAGTAAAATCCTGTCACCAAGTGTAACATGGTAGCCCCAAATCTGAAAGGGCTTGTACCAAAGAAGTCATCTGAAGGTCCAGCAGGGAGAAGATTGATTTATCAAAACTTAAGGAGGCCAGGTATGATGGCTCTACGATGGCTCTATGCCTATAATCCCAGCACTTTGGGAGGATGAGATGAGAGGATTGCGTGAGCTCAAGGGATTGAGACCAGCCTGGGCAACTTGGTGAGACCTCATCTCTAAAATAAGTCAAGAAAAGTTAGCTGGGCATGGTGGCACGTGTCTGTAGTTCCAGCTACTTGGAAGGCTGAGGCGGGAGGATCGCCGGAGCCCAGCAGGTCGAGGCTGTAGTGGCCAGGAACAGCAAGCCACTGCACTCCAGCCTGGGTGACAGAGTGAGACTCCGACTCAAAAAAAAAAAAACCTTACAGGAGAGGCACGAATGGTGACCAGTTGGTGAAGAATCCATGCCTCGGGACATTACAACAAACAGTTTTATAATCAGAGCAAGTTAATCAAATTCCTATACTGTGTTAACAATTACATTAAGAGTGTTAACTACGTTATCTTTAGGTTTGCTTGGTCACCTGCATTTGTGAGGGTGGCCTGCATCCCATGACTCATTATGGGGAATATGCATATTCTTTTGAGACCAACCTTGGCCAGAGGCTGTTCCCCAACGGAGAGGGAAGAAAGAAGTCAGGTATAGAGGAAAATAATCTATGTCTGGAGGATACTTCACACCAAGAGAGTCAAATGTCCTTTCTTTCCAAATTCCCACTGCTACTTGAGTCTGACAATTGAACGACACATCTGGCAGAGATTCTATGAACAGCCTAAATAGGTAGGTCACCTGGGTGCTTTTTTAACTTTCCCCTTCTCTGAAAAGCAAAGCCTCCAGACTTGTGAGAATTTCTTACCTGTAAGAAACTTGTAAGTCCAGCCCCTTGGCATGGCTAGCACTCATCAGATCTTTTTCATGCAGAAGGAAGTGTGGAAACCTTTGAGCTAGCTGAAAATATTTAATAGCTATACAATATATGTTTTTCTTCCTTTGTTTGCCTATTTTCATCATATCACAAGAGACACAGCTACACACCCACACGCCTCACTTCTTGTCAGTTTATTCTGTCCCCAGCATAGAATGACATTTTCCCTGTACCAAATCAACATATAAAACAGAAAGCAAATTTGCAAAAAAAAAAAAAATCCAAACTCTATTTTAAATAGAACGCTGAAAACAACAACCCACAATGATTTGTTCTGATAGAACTTTACACTTTATTTTTTATTTATTTATTTTTTGACTTGGAGTCTCACTCTGTCGTCCAGGCTGGTATGCGGTGGCATGCTCACGGCCACCGCAGCCTCGACCTGCTGGGCTCCGGCGATCCTTCCGCCTCAGCCTTCCAAGTAGCTGGAACTACAGGCGCCAGTCACCACACTCCGCTAATTTTTTGATTTATTGTAGAGACACGGTCTTGCCAAGTTGCCCAGGCTGGTCTCAAACCCAGGGGCTCAGGCAATCCTCTCGCCTTGGCCTCCCAAAGCGCTGGGATGCCAGGCTTGAGCCACTGGGCCTGGCCTGAACTTTACACTTTAATAAGGAAATTGCTCTTCCAAGGACTAACCCATCTTCATGTTGCAGAAAAACACCCTGGTTCACAGATTTTTTCCACTGTCCCCCCTCTTCCCTCACAACAACTTCAAACATTAAGCCTTGGCAGGTTTCAAAAACATCTTGATAAAGTTCTTCTTTGCATCTACTGGAAGAAAAAGTTTGGTTTTTGTGAAATACATTCACATAGTTGCCTTGCCCATAACCCATAGATTAAATACACACACATATCACTTGCAGAGAGTTCCAGCTGTTTAGATTTTCACCCAAACACGTGAATAAAAACCGCAGGCAAAACAAGTGCTGTCTCTCATACCTTTTATGGATTAACAAATAGCCCCGACCCTGCTGATGCCCGTTCTTAATTGGACTATGCTGTGAGGAGCAATTAAGCCTAAATGGCCACTTGCTGAGAGCGGGTGAAAGAAATGCTGCAGCTTGAGGCATTTGCATTCTCCAAATAGAGCGCATATGCTTTGCTTTGGTGCCCATAAAGAAAGGAGATTTACTTATTTTTTTTTCTTTAGCGCTTTTAAAAGTGAAAAGGGGCCATTGTTTCATGCACTAGGGTGAACATTATTCAAGGAAAGTTTTTAGACATATATAATTTTCGCAACTCTTGTGCAAACCAGAGATACAGAGATGAAAGCTTTTTCCTCTATAAAAGCAGGGCAGCAACTATGCAGGAAAGGCCTCTTTCCTCCCTCCAGTCCACGGTGTGTCTCCATCGCCTATGCAAAGGACAGACAAGTACCAGCAAAATGAAGCAGAAAATGAGACAATACCCTAGACGCAAATGGATGGTCCCCTGAATGGTACGCATCTGGAGAAGAAAATTTCTAGTAAAGAATATTCAGAGACATATCTTTTGGTTTGTGTTTTCACTCTTGAAAATGGAGGCGGACAAGAATAAAGAGATTAAAATCGGACTGACCTGCTCCTTTCAGCACAGAAAGGTAATTGCTAGAGTCCCCAAGACAAGCTTCAACCACGCAGACACATGTATTGTTGGCCTCTGTTGCTGATGTTTGTATCATTTCTGTTTTCGAGTAGGCAAGGGGATGGAGGAGATAAGTTGGAATTTTCTCCTGAGCTGCATGAAGATTTGTTAAAAAGATTTTGTTGTTGCCTCTGTTGCTTTTTCTGTAGAAAAGAAGAGCAAACTCATTGCTTTTGTAAATGTTATATTCATCATTTAAAAAAATTTAAGTAATTCTTGGGGGGGACAAAAAAAAGAAAAAAATCAACTACCCAGAAATATTCATCATTTATCATTTTGTGAACACCATTCCAAACATCTCTGTATGTTCTTATATAGATAAAGGAATAATAATATTCTACAAAATTCTACAAAACCAGGGTCATAGTATAAGAGCTATATATATAGTTTAAAAAAATTTTATTTTGAATATGTGGGGTACAATTCAGGAGAGCTATATATTTTTAAAGTATTCAGTTTTATTTTACTTCATTTTAACATTTAAAAAAAATCCTGTAGTAACATTGATAAATTGCTGAACGTCACAAAAATGTTTTCCCTCGGACAAATTATGTTAATATTTAAAACATGCCTCCTTGTTGGGGAGGACTTTCCTGTGCACTGTAGGTGTTAGGAGGAAGACCTTTTCTTTATCTACTTAGGTTCAAATATTTGGGAGCATAGACAGATTAACAGGACAATAGATTAAAGGGAGAAAAGTTTAGATTTCTTTGTATGTGCAAACAGGAGCACTCAGTAATGAGTAACTGGCTGAAAAGCCAGAGGTAAAGGCTTATATACCAACTTAACAAAAAGGGAGGGGAGTTGGGCTTCCACAGGAAAGTGTAGAAGGTTGTATTGGGCTTTTCCATGCTAATAGCAACTGAGTTTGCACTTCTGGTGCTAGGACAAGTCTTCTCACAGACAGCTCCCTCAGAGAGGGGCCAACAGAGGCTATATGTTTTCAGGAGGCTCTGCTTACATTTAGGTCATGTTTCTTTTCTTTTTTTTTTTTTTGAGTTGGAGTCTCACTCTCACCCAGACTGGAGTGCAGTGGCCGCTCCCGGTCACCGCAGCCTCGACCTGCTGGGCTCCAGTGATCCTTCCGCCTCAGCCTTCCAAGTAATTGGAACTACAGGCACGTGCTACCACGCCTGGCTAATTTTTGATTTATTGTAGAGATGAGGTCTTGCCAAGTTGCCCAGGCAGGTCTCGAACCCGCGGGCTCAGGCAATCCACTCACCTCAGCCTCCCAAGGCATGGGATTACAGGCTGAGCCACCGAGCCCGGCTAGGTCATGTTTCTATGGGGTTGATTATTCAGATGTTTTCAGTTTACAATAATTCTCATACCACTTTGGTGGGCTGTTAATCCCTTCACAGAATTCTTAAGCAGCATCTCTGGCCTCACTCACCAGAGACCAGTAGAAACTCCCTTCTCCCTCAATGTGACAACAAAAGTGTCCCCAGACCAGACCAAATGTCCCCTGGAAAAGCGAGGGCAAAACTGCCTCTAATTAAGAATCACTGCTTCAAGGTTTAAAACAATAGAATTAAGGAAAGGGGTGGGGAGAAGGACACTGAAAGATTGAAACCATAATTCTTAACTACACAATACAATTTTGAACAATTATCTGTTGACTCCTTGCTACGAAAGACGAAAAAACTGATACTTTTGATTCCTTCTACATTTCTTCCCTCCAGCACCCAACATTGGTGAGTCATTATTTTTGTGTTTTCAAGATTTAAAACCCTTACATTTTATTCTGTGACTCTAATTCCAGCAATTAGTGACCTATTCAAATAAATTAGTTTCACCCCATGTCCTTTGCCGCAGCTTCTCCATTCGTTCTTGAGTTCATGAAGTCAATATTCAATGGGATGTCTCTTGATGTCTCACAGTTGGAGAAACCTCCAAATTGTCCACAGGTAGGAAGTACCCCCATGTTCTAAAGAGAACTACTATATCGAGGAACCCACACACTTGCCCTAAAACTTACAAGAGAGATGGTAGTTCCAGTCCTGCCTAGATCTCTCACTCCAGCCTACATATGTTGAAGACAGAGAACTGAAGGAAGATTGTGGGATCAGTTGGAAGAATCGTACCGCACTCTTCCTCCCAACACTCACCTCCCCTCCCTGCCCCTCCCGACACACACATATCAAGCCAAATGAGAGGATGATGCAAACATCATAGGTAGAGATATGTGGTGCCTGAAAAAAATCAGAAACAAGCCTCTCATTTCCTTTGAGCATCTATTTTTCTGCAGACTTGGTGATCTGCCCTGGGTCTAACTGAGATTGAATAAAAGAGATCTGAAAAAAAAGAGAGAGAGAAAAAAAAAGGGATCTGTAAAATGAAAGTGAGGCTGAAAGTGCAAGTGGTAGTAGAGGAACCTATACTCCAGAAATTCATATGGCAAAACTCATAAGTTTCCTGGGAGTCAAGTACCCATGAAGGAGCCAGTTTGAGCCATCTCAGTAGCATCCTGTCTAAAGGAATGGCCTGCCAGGAAAGAGGACTTCAGCAACAAGAGGCTGTAGGCTAGCCCATGAGAGGCAGGAGTTGGGCTGGAACCAGATGAAGTCTTACCAGAGCATTACTCACTAGTCTAGGCAGGAGGAGGACCTTGAATGGCCCCCTCCAAAACTCACACATACACCTCTTAAGAATGCCAGCAGGGCCGGGCTCGGTGGCTTAGCCTGTAATCCCAGCACTTTGGGAGACCGAGGCGAGTGGATTGCCTGAGCCCGCGGATTCAGGACCCACCCGGTCAACTAGGCGAGACCTTGTCTCTACAATAAATCAAAAATTAGCCGGGCATGGTAGCATGCACCTGTAGTTCCAGCTGTTTGGAAAGCTGAGGCGGAAGGATCGCTGGAGCCCAGCAGGTCGAGTTGAGGCTGCAGTGGTCGGGAACGTGCCACTGCATTCCAGTTTGGGCGACAGAGTCAGACTCCAACTCAAAAAAAAAAAAAAAAGCCTGCATGCAGACTTTGGTCACACAGACACACAGAGTGAATCAGAAGTGATAGAGCAACCTGAAAAACACCCAAAGGCACCACCTAAACGATGTTTGCCCTATTTCCTTTATCTCTGCTTCTCATTGCAACAAACCAGAAGAAAAGAGACTCAGAAGAAAGAAGATACAAGGGCAGGGGGATAAGGGAGAAGAACTTTTGCCATGGGTGCCCTATCTGGGAGCAGAAGGAGAGAAAATGAGTGTCAGCTTGAATAGGAGACAGAAATTTCACTGGATTTTCAAAATGATTGGAAAAGTGATAAGATCAGACCAAGATATTGTTAAAAGATCAAGAAATGAAGATTTGAATGGGATGACTTGAAGGTAGTATTGGAGAATATGCAAAAAAAGATTTTATATTTGAGTATTTCAAGTTCAAACCATTCAATAAACTGCTTATATTTACTTTGGTTATATTTGTGGGTTATATTTACTATTGGACTTATTTTTTCCAAGGGCTTCTATATACTGTATTACCTAAATACTTGCATTAAGGAGATTATCTATTGCTTTTAGACTTGAACTTGCATAGTTAATAAATTACTTAGTAACGCTGTTTTCTTCGGAACTTTGTTGGCATGCTTTACCATCTTTTGGCATTGAACATTGCTATGAAGTCTGAAGTCAGCCAGACTTTCCCCTTACTTGTGATTTAATTTATTTTATTCATGCCCACAGAAATCTTTATTTTGTATTCAGTAACTTTTTCAGGATATGGCTTGGTGTTGATTGTGTTCTGTCAATCTTTACTGGATCATGCTGTTACCCTTCAATGTGCTGATTCAGGTTTTTATTGCAAGAAACTGTTGTCTTTTATATTATTGAAATCATTTCCGTTCCATCTGTTCTGTTCTCTTTCTCAGAAATGTCAATTAGTTTATGTTGGATCTTTTTTGTTTTTCTTCCACATCCAGTACTTTGTCTATAATCTTTTTATGTCTTTGTTTTTCTCCTTTTCATTTTGGGTGATGTTGTCAAACCTGCCACTATATACATAACTGTGTTATTAGTCATGTTTATTCTTTCTGCATTGTTTTTTTTCTGTATCTCTTTATCTTTTTCTATTGCCTTTTCATTCTTCTCTGAACCTTTCTATTGATTCTTTGAAATATTTTTCTCTGGCTATCATTTTTACTATGGACAATTTCTTTGAGATGCTACAGAAAAATTTATCTACACCCTTTCTCTAGTTCTATCAGCAATTCCTCTCGTGGTATGCTTTACATCAACCTCGTAAAAGTTGTTTCTCTCCTCACTCCACTTTTTTGTTCCTTCTTCTCCTCCTCGGTGTTATTATTAGTTGGCATGCTCTCTACACTTATACATCAACCTATGTCAGTGCTCGTCTGAACACTGTTTATGCATCCAGTGACACTATTATGTTAATCATTGGGAGGCAAGAGCCAGGTCAGCTCTCAAACGACTATTTAACATATCATGTGATGTGTGCTAGTGAAGTACTGGATGGATGGCATTCTACTTCTAAGAATTCTTGACCCTTTTAGTGCCATGGACATCTCTGGCAATCTGGTGAATCTATGAACCCCTTCTCATCTTAATGCATTTAAATCAATAAAGTTTAAAAAATAAGCTAACAAAGAAAACCAGTTTTTAAAAATAAAATATCAGAATATTTTTGATTTGTGGTACAGTAATAGATGTGCTTCTTTAGTACCATGTTAAATAACATGTTTACCCGTTAACAGATTCAGTAATCTAGCAGCACATTTAATAACTATCATAATTTCTAAGTAGTATTGAGTATAAATAATTTTTCAAGATTTTTTAACAACCATATTGTATCTGAAAATAATTGATTTGTTTTTTTGGTTTTTTTTTTTTTGAGTTGGAGTCTCACTCTGTCACCCAGACTGGAGTGCAGTGGCTGCTCCCGGCCACTGCAGCCTCGACCTGCTGGGCTCCGGCGATCCTTCCGTCTCAGCCTTCCAAGTAGCTGGAACTACAGGTGCGCGCTACCACGCCCAGCTAATTTTTTTATTTTTATTTTTTATTGTAGAGAGGAGGTCTTACCAAGTTGCCCAGGCGGGTCTTGAACCCGTGGGCTCAGACAATTCACTCACCTCGGTCTCCCAAGGTATGGGATTACAGGCTGAGCCACCGAGCCCGGCCATAATTTCTAAGTAGTATTGAGTATAAATAATTTTTCAAGATTTTGTAACAACCATAATGTATCTGAAAAGAATTGATTTCTTTTTTTTTTTTTGAGTTGGAGTC
>CAUYQG010182996.1:0-16100 GCA_963574415.1 Tarsius wallacei
TTCTGAAGCCCAAGAGGCGCCCACTCGCTCAACTCGTACTGCTTTAAGAAGTAAATAATTAGCCTAAGCCCGCGGGTTCGAGACCCGCCTGGGCAACTTGGTGAGACCTCATCTCTACAATAAATCAAAAAATTAGCCGGGCGTGGTAGCGCGCGCCTGTAGTTCCAGCTCCGTGGGAGGCTGAGGCGGAAGGATCGCCGGAGCCCAGCAGGTCGAGGCTGTGGTGGCCGGGAGCGGCCACTGCACGCCAGTCTGGGCGACAGAGTGATACTCCAACTAAAAAAAAAAAAAAATATCCTATCTCTTTGGAACCAAGCAAAGATCAGTCAAGCAATAAACTATTTCATTAAGCTTTTATAGTTCATCATCCACTTCTAGGAGTTATGGAGAATGAAGCTGACTTTTGCTCACTTCTTCATCCTAACAGAGGCAAAATTAGAGGCCAGCCAATAAAATAAGGAATTAGGGGGACAGTGATGAAGAGGAACCCCCTTTAAAAAAAAAAAAAGCACAGAAGCACAGTAGACTTGAGCCCTAGGTCAAGGATAGGCTAAAGTGCTGAAGGAATTTATGTGACAGTTAGGATCTGGTGTCAGGGATTCATATCTCTGTGAAGCACTTTGGCTACCCAGTCATAGGCTGCAGCTCATAGAAAGGGAAAGAAGGTAGAACTGAGCTTATCAAAGGCAAGGGACTGTGTCTGATTCATTTTGGGACCCTCCTACGTAGCTTAGGACAGTACATCAGCTTAGGACAGTCTTAATTAATGTTTGTTGAATGAGTAGATGAGTTGGTATTCAAATGGATCTGCTAAGGTATTTTTTATGGTGTCTTTTGAAATGTATGTTGGTAGTGGGTTGTCTTACAGGATTTTAAAAATTTGATATGGCTCTGACTAGCGCCTGCCTTAGCGCCTCTGAAAGAAGTCACGATTCTTATATTGGTCCAGACATAACCATTTTCTCTCTCAGGCAGGACATTTTCCCATCACCTTGAATTTCTCTCTCTTCCTCTGCCTCATTCTGGATACCAGGCCCAGGTGGCCTAATTCTTCTCTAATCTGTCCTTATTGCAGTCTATTCCTACACGTGTGATCTCAAGAATCCTGTTTTCATTATGACTCTTCTTTCCTTTCTTTTCTTTTCTTTTCTTTTTTTTTTTTTGAGTTGGAGTCTCACTCTGTCACCCAGACTGGAGTGCAGTGGCACGCTCCCGGCCACCGCAGCCTCTACCTGCTGGGCTCCAGCGATCCTTCTGCCTCAGCCTTCCAAGTAGCTGGAACTACAGACGTGCGCTACCATGCCCGGCTAATTTTTTAAAAAATTTATTGTAGAGATGAGGTCTTACCAAGTTGCCCAGGTGGGTCTCGAACCCGCGGGCTCAGGCAATCCACTCACCTCAGCCTCCCAAAGCATGGGATTACAGGCTGAGCCACCGAGTCCGGCTCTTTCTTTTCTTTTTTAAGTTAGAGTCTCACTCTGTCACCCAGGCTGGAGTGCAGTGGCACACTGACAGCTACTGCAGCCTTGACCTGCTGGGCTCAGGTGATCCGCCTCAGCCTTCCAAGTACCTGGAACTACAGGTGCTTGCCACCATACATAGCTAATTTTTTGATTTATTGTAGGGACGAGGTCTCACCAGGTTGGCCAGGCTGGTCTTGACCCCTGGGCTTAGGCAATCCTCTTGCCTCCACCTCTCAAAGTCCTGGGATTACAAGCGTGAGCCACTGTGCCCAGCTATTGGATTCTTCAGTGACACTTTTTTGAACTTCAGTGACTATTCATTGCTAATAGGTTGAAATCTAAAATCTTCAGATGTTCAGAATCTTTCATTAGAGCCACATCTCCTCTCACAATTCTGTTTCCTGCTTATTTTTCTCTCCCCATTCCCCGCCATCCCACTTTTTTGATCCTATAAAAATCTCTAAATCCTGGATTTTGTTAATTGCATTGTCATGGTGCTGCTTACTTTGTTTCTCTATTCCCCCTTGTTGATGATAAACTAGTAAATCTAAACTTGATTAGTTTAGAGTCCTTCTTTTTTTTTTTTTTTACAAGGCTACTTTCTAGGTAGGGTTGTGTACCATGCATAAGTCAGCATTTTGCAAATCCTAATCAAAATAATTATTTTTTCAAACCCTAATGAAGTAGTGGATACAGGCAGCTGACATCAGTGGCTGGTAAAAGCATTCCACTGGCAATACCTAACCACTGCTTAATTTTAACATCACTAAAAGAGAGGCAACTGGATATTATATGCCTTGTATTGTAACATACAGCAGGGGGAAGCATACTTTTTTGGTTTCAGACTAGATCAAGGAGCTTTTGCTTTTGAGGAGGATCATTTCCTTGGCCTGATGACAAGAGTAGAAGATGAGTCCAGGAGTGAGGATATGTGTTGCCCTTGATGTAGCCACTGCAGGTTTATAACCTAATGGGAAATTTTCCTAGGGAGGGTCAAAAATTCAAGATGCTCATTTTCCAAGTTGTCTTCTAGGGTGCTGCCTGTACCTTAGACTGCTGTGGAGGAGGAGTTGGAGGTAGGGACCATTGAAACCCCAGGTTAACTCTAACCTCCTTCTCAGATCCAGGACAAAGCAGACCAACATCTTCAGGGAAAGCAGATGTTCTTGGTTCATATGTTCTGGCTCTTTCATTTCTGATACTGCTACTGGTGCCAACCTAAATCAGCAGCCTACTTCTCAGGGGAAGGCAGTAGACATGGCAGGCTTGGTGGGCAGATGGAAGCCGTAGGAATTGAGCAGGACTTGGTTCCTTGGCCACTTGACTCTCTCTGTGGGAAATTCATTGGCATCAAAACCCCTCTGATACATTTATTTCCCTTTCTATTCTTCTGTGTGTGTATAACCTAAGCAAAAAAGCTGTCCCATCTCTTTAACAGCTATGAATCTTGACTAGCAAAGTTGAGTGGAAGCATTTTGACAGAAAACCTAGAGCCCTGACTGACATTTGACCCCCCTGCTCTTTCCAGTAAAAAGACGCCCTCAGTTGTCAGTCAGCCCATATGTTCAGAGTGCCTGCTATATTCCTAGCTTGCAGCTTGTACAGCTAGAGTGGGCAGTTGTAAATGATGCAGTTGTATTCATGAGTGCCGTAGGGTTACCTGAGGGGACGATGGAGGCATGGCCAGCAGTAGTTCTGGATGGTTTTCTGGCAGAGGTGAGACTCGAGTGCAGTCTTAAAGGATAGGCTAGATTCTGGGATAGCATTTTTCTTTTTTTTCTTTTTTTTTTTGAGTTGGAGTCTCACTCTGTTGCCCAGACTGGAGTGCAGTGGCACGCTCCCGGCCACCGCAGCCTCAACCTGCTGGGCTCCAGCGATCTTCCGTCTCAGCCTTCCAAGTAGCTGGAACTACAGGCGCACGCTGCCACACCTGGCTAATTTTTTGATTTATTGTAGAGATGAGGTCTCACTAAGTTGCCCAGGCGGGTCTCGAATCCGCGGACTCAGGCAATCCACTCACCTCAGCCTCCCAAAGTGCGGGATTACAGGCTGAGCCACCAAGCCCAGCTTGGGATAGCATTTTTCAAAGCATGTTTCGTGCAGCTTTACTTATACCAGGCTTTGAGGGGAAAAAAGGGGAAATAATGCATATTATAACCTCTTCTTTAGAAAATGTTCAATTTGATTTAACCCAGCATTTCTCAAACATTTAACCTGAGAACCTTTTTTTAAATTTTTAATTAATGGGATATTTTTAGGTAAATAATATTCTACACTGAGCTAAGGAGTCACAACATTCCAGATGGTGGGTGGATAGGGAAGATGCTCGTCTAGGAGTCTGTGAGGAGATTAGCATGCCCTCAAGACTTTATAGGATTCCCTGGTCTCAGACCAGCTACCCAGACAGAATGCCTCTGGGGGGCATTCACTTGGAAGAAGTTCTTGTAATCACGTGGGAGATAGGGGAGCTACACTCATGGTCTTGACTTGGATGCTTGTTGTGCTTTGCAGGACGTCTCTGCATTGGAAGGTTCTGGGCCCGCCTTGCTCTCCAGAAAGTTGACTAAGACCTGGGGCTTCAGGTTCTGAGGAACAAGGGGTCTTTTAATCAGTACCTCCAGCTGTAGCCTAGATAGAAAAGTCAACTTTCTAACTTGAAATGTTATTTCAGAAGTGACATGATACCACTGAAAGTGGAACTGCAGTCAGCTAGAGTCTGGGGCCGGGTCCCTGGGCTGTGTGAGAGCGCCCCCTGCTGACTCGCAGCTCTCTTCTTACTTTGTTTACCCTTCCAGTAAACAAGCAAACTCAGGCAAGGGCCACTAATCTAGGATACCCGTCCCTCGGCCTCACCTCTGGGAGGCTTTTGTCATCTCAGCCTTTGGCCTAGTGTGGGAACTTCTCCCTGATGTTCCCTCCTGTTCTTTCAGTTCTTGGGCCTGTTTCTCCCTCACCATGGTCCTCTCTTGCTCTAGCCATGTTTTCTAGGCTTCCTGACAATTTAGAGTTGAGCCATTCCAGACAATTTAATCTAGCTTCTCTCCATCTGTGCTGCCTCCATCTCCTCTCAGTTCCCCCCTCACACACACACAGCTTTTTCATATTTGCAAATAGAATGGCAGAATACTATCTTTTCCAGAACCCCATGCCTCAAACTCAAGTTCCCATTCATCACCCACTGCACAGTTCTGCCTGGATAAATGGTGTCCCCAATATCTTCTCATCTACCTCCAGGATCTAGTCTGATTCTCTCCTGCATCCAGCACAAACTGAGCCTGGAAGGAAGGGGGAGGTAGTATATAATGCAGTTGACAAGTAGGCAGAGATTACTGAATACTCTGGTCCTAATATTTGGTCTTTCTCTAGCCACAGAACTGAAGAGGGGCAGCAAATCCTGCGGCAGCCAGTGCCAGAGAGACTGGACTTTGTGTGCAGTTTTCTGCAGAGTAAGTACCTTTCTTATCTAGCTGGGAAGGAGCTGTTTCCTTAGCTCCTGGGACTTGAAAGTCCAGAGGAACCAATTCATCATGGGTGTCTGGAGGAGAAAAGGTTTAAGGCTCCTAACTCTTATGCACAGAGACATGTATTTACAGCTGGGTGAGCTACCCTGGGTCTTGTGATGCCTCCATCAGTTGGTTTAAGAAGAGTGTCCCTTCAGTCCCAGAACTCATCTCAGAGATCCAGGTGGAGCCAAAGGGCTACTTTGGGCTTCCATCCCCCACCCTTCAAGAAGGCAGAGGAGAGGGAAAGATCTATGTTACTGTTTTTCTCTTGCAAGAAAAATCATTTTCCCCATATAACTTTGAATTAATTGCTTAGGCAATAGGTGTAGGGGCAGAGGCAGATTGAGGTTGAGATCTTGACCCTTATTCTCACTGCTTGTGTGACCTTTCTGGACATAGGTTCCCTGTGTGTAATATGGATATAATAATAATTGCTCTCTGGGCTGATGGGTGGATTAAATAAGAACACACGTAAGCCTTCTAGCACAGAGCCTGTCAGCTTCCCCTCCCTTTGTCTAGCCTTGGACCACAGAGTCCTCATCTTTGACATCAGATGCAATCTGCCATCTCCACCTCAAGAGAATTATAGGAAAAGTGAGAATATATTTAGATGAAGCAAGGTAATCGAGCCCAGGCCCTCTGACAGGATAAGAACCAGGTGTCCCCACTCGTTCTCTTCTGACTCAGCTGCAGTTCCTTTGTGACTTTAGTTGGAACAGGACTTGAGAGTGACCCAGGAATCTCTGGGCTCCTTCTCTGTAGTGAATGGGTGGGATGGTGCAATGTCATGACCATGTTTATATGAATTCCCAGCCTGCTTTCTTTTTCTTTCCTTTTTCTTTTTTCTTTTTTTTTTTTTAGTTAGAGTCTCACTCTGTCACTCAGGTAGGAGTACAGTGGCACAGTCATGGCTACTGCAGTCTCAATCTGCTGGGCTCAGGTGATCCTTCTGCCTCAGCCTTCCAAGTAGCCAGTACTATAGGTGCATGCCGCCACACCCAGCTAATTTTTTGATTTATTGTAGAGTTGAGGTCTTGCCATGTTGCCCAGGCTGGTCTCAAATCCTTGGGCTCAGGCAGTCCTCTTGCCTCTGCCTCCCAAAGTGCTGCGATTACATGCATGAGCCACTGCACCCAGCCTATAGCCTGCTTTCTTTTTTGCATAATCCCTGTAGTCTTTGGACTGACCCAGGCTAGAATTATCTTCAAATGGAAAAGTGTAAATAGGGGGTGAGGTGACATAGGAATGAAGAGCCCTACATCTCATAGCCCACCAGAGAGAGCCGTTCTGTTTCTCAGATTCAGTTATTCTGGGATCTCATGTATGGTTCCCAGGAAGTTCCCTTGTTTTCTACATTGTTGTCATTGCAGAAAATCGAAAACATCCCTCTTCTCCAGAATGTCTGGTGTCTGTGCAGAAGGTGATGGAGGGGTCAGAGTTGGAACTGGCCAAGGTACCTGTGCAATATCAGATTGGGGAGTGGGTGGGAAGGTGGTCCCTGAGGGCCATGTAGGGCCTTCTCTTAACCCAAGAGGCAATGGTGAGTGCTTTATTTCTGGGGCTTTGTGAGATTGGAGGTAGGAATAGGCAACCACACCTGTCTGAGGCAGAGCTAATTTAGCCCAAAGATTCTAGGAGTCCATGACCTTATGACAAAGAGATCATAAGGCAAATAGTGGCTTACTAGACTATTATTGTGAGCCTCAGTGGAGACCTGGTAACTATCATCTTTTTTTTTCTTCTTTTTTTAAGCTCAGTCTACTTTATTCCCTCTGCTGTTTCTGGGTGCCTTAAGCTTCACACCCAGGCTCCATGAGTCCAAGAATTCTGCCATGCCAGAATGTTGGCACCTAGCTTTTTGTACAGCGTGCATTATGTTCTCAGTAAAAAAACAGGAAACTGTTTCCTGGAGCTGTTAATGTTAAGGAGGGTGGCCCAGGGCTGCTGAATTCTAGGAGTTTTGGAAGAGTCTCCAGAATAGGCCAGAGTCCTGAACAGCCCAGAATTGGGAGCATTGAGAAACAAGACACCCCTGCTCAGTGACTGCCTCCTGTTTGGCTTCTAGATTACCATGCTGCTCTTATACCACTCGACCATGAGTTCCAAAAGTCTCAGGGACTGGGAACAATTTGAATATAAGATCCAGGTAAGCCCTTGTGCCTCCGCCCCACCTAGCGGGCCTACCCCATGCTCCACCTCACCCCGTTTGTTCTTTATATGGCATATATTTGTTATTTTTATTTTTATTTTATTTTTTGAGTTGGAGTCTCACTCTGTTGCCCAGCTAGAATGCAGTGGCACACTCATGGACACCACAGCCTCGACCTGCTGGGCTCAGGTGATCCTTCCACCTGAGCCCTCCAAGTAGCTGAAACTATAGGCGTGTGCCACCATGCCCAGCTATTTTTTTTTTTTTTTTTTTGAGTTGGAGTCTCACTCTGTCACCCAGACTGGAGTGCAGTGGGCATGCTCCCGGCCACTGCAGCCTCGACCTGCTGGGCTCCGGTGATCCTTCCGCCTCAGCCTTCCAAGCAGCTGGAACTATAGGCGCACGCCACCACATCCAGCTAATTTTTTTGATTTATTGTAGAGATGAGGTCTCGCCAAGTTGTCCAGGAGGGTCTCAAACCTGCGGGCTCAGGCAATTCACTCACCTCAGCCTCCCAAAGTGCGGGATTACAGGCTGAGCCACTGAGCCCGGCTTATTTTTATTTATTGTAGAGATGAGGTCTCGCCAAGTTGCCAGGCTAGTATCAAACCCCTGGGCTCAGGCAGTCCTTTCACCTTGGCCTTTCAGAGTGCTGGGATTACAGGCTTGAGCCATCACACCGGCCTTATATTTGTTATTTTTAAAAACAGGTTATAGTAATTATAGCCATTCACTGTAGAAAATGTTGAAAAATGATATGAAGGAAGTAACAGTTGCCAATAATCCCATTTCCCAGAGATAACTTTTTAAAGGATATGCTTTCAACTCCTTTCTTATGTGTGTATATTTAACTGTAATATATGTTGGGATAATGCATAATTGTTCTCTATGTATATATGTATTTCTGTGTGTATATACTTTTTTTTACGTAAAATTATCACTTCCATTTATCTCTTTCTTTCCTCTAGCAGGGTCCTCCGGAGGAAGCCAGCATAATTATGTATCAAGGCTTTCTAACTATTACTTTCCTTAACCATTCATTTGTCTTGTGATCAGGAGTGAAGGCAGTCAGGAACGGTGACTTGGTTGCAACTTTAGGGGAGCCAGAAAGGAAGGGGAAAAGTAAGGTGAACATTCTAGCTGAATGTTGTTGACTGAGCCATGGGGCTTCAGGCTCTGAAGGGGAGAATGTGACCTGGCATCTCTTGGGGCTGGCACTGCCAGGGTGGAGCTCCTGGCAGCCATCCCTTCAGAGGCTTCTCTAACACCTAAGTGATGCTCCTTTTTTCTCTCTGTGGTACAGGCTGAATTGGCTGTCATTCTTAAATTTGTGCTAGACCATGAAGATGGGCTAAACCTTAATGAGGACCTAGAAAACTTCTTGCAGAAAGGTGAGTAGGGACACAGTCCTGAGGATCCCCTCATCTTTGCACTGGGGACTGTTAGGATCCTGAGTTGTTGAAGGGTAGTGGGGCTTGTTTCTCACAAGGCACAGAGTTGGTGTTTAGCAAAAGTGTGTGTAATGGAATAGGTCAATTTCTAGGCCATGTTGTCATCCTCTCAGTTCCTACAGAGCGGAGCACCTCCTTGCTGTCAGCAGCAGGATACACACCTTTTTTGTTTTCTGTTATTTTATTTTATTTTGAGTCAGAGTGTCACTCTGTTGCCCAGTCTGGAGTGCAGTGGCATGCTCACAGCTACCACTGCTGGGCTTGGGCAGTCCTTCCACCTCAGCCTTCCAAGCAGCTGAAACAACAGGCTTGCTCCACCATGCCTGGCTAATTTTTCTGATTTATTGTAGAGTCTGGTCTCAAACACCTGAGCTCAGACAATCCTCTTGCCTCTGCCTCCCAAAGTGCTGGGATTATAGGCATGAGCCACTGTGCTCGGCTGTGCTTTTTATTTTTTAAACAATCACTATTCTAGGCTTAGAGGCTGAGAATACAATCTTTTATTTTTTATTATTTATTTATTTTTTGAGTTGGAGTCTCACTCCGTCGCACAGACTGGAGTGCAGTGGTACACTTCCCGCCACCGCAGCCTCAACCTGCAGGGTTTAGGCGATCCTTCCACCTCAGCCTTCTAAGTAGCCGGAACTACAGGTGTGTGCTACCACACCCGACTAGTTTTTGATTTATTGTAGAGATGAGATCTCGCCAAGTTGCCCGGGGGGTGGGTCTCAAACCCGTGTACTCAAGCAATCCACTCCCCTCAGCCTCCCAAAGTGCTGGGATTACAGGCTGAGCCACCGAGCCCAACTGAGAGTACAGTCTTTTAAAAAAAGGGTTTTTCCTTCCTGAAACTCATGTTCTAAGTGGGAAGGCAGATACATCAACTAATAAGTACGATAAGGAATCTAAGCATGGAATATATCAAATATCTTGGTTTGTATTATAGAGGGATTACTCTGCCGGTCTTCTGATGCAGAGTTTAGCTGATGGTGACAAGAGTGTAAAAAGTAGGTCTAGGCAAGTTCTCTTCTAGTTATTGAATTTTTTTTTTTTTTTTTGAGTTGTAGTCTCACTCTTGTCACCCAGGCTGGAGGGCAGTGGCACACTCACAGCCACCGCAGCCTCGACCTGCTGGGCTCCAGAGATTCTTCATCTCAGCCTTCCAAGTAGCTGGAACTACAGACACATGCCACACATGCCATCATGCCCGGCTAGTCTTTTTGTGATTTATTGTAGGGAAGTTTTTTTGTGATTTATTGTAGGGATGAGGTCTCACCAAGTTGCCCAGGCTGGTCTCGAACCTCAAACCCCTGAGCTCAGGCAATCCTCTTGCCTCGGCCTCTCAAAGTGCTGGGAGTACAGGCTGAGCCACCATACCCAGCCTAATTATTGAATTTGATGTTCCTCATATTCAAGTTCCTCATGAGACCTTCAGGTGCAGATGTTGGAAGTGTGAGTCCAGAATGCAGGAGAGGGCACTGGGCCAGAAGATGGGTTTGCCAGTCAGTGTATAGATGGCCGTTGAAGCCGTGGGCACTGTGGGCAGAGCCAGGAGGCCTCGTCAGACCTCTGGGGAGCTCAGAGGGGGTGGGTGGAGGAAGGAGGAGCAGATGAAGGAGTCTAAGAATGGGTAGGTAGAGTTCTGCACCAGTGGCTATGAGAACCAAAGGAAGAGAAGGTTTTGAGAGAAAGTATAAGTTAGTAGTATAAGGTTTCTGGGTGGAAGAGTTCCAAACGGAGGCCAGTGGCTCTGACATGGGGAGTGGGGATCGTGCGGGCTGCAGTGAGATCCTGCTCCACTCTCAAGTCGTCTGTAGTGTTGGCTTGAGGGAGGAGCCTAAACACTTGTTTCTGAGCACAGAGGAGAACCTCACTTCACTGTGCTCTGAGCACGGATCCTCTGTGGAAATAGAAGCCCTGCACTTGATTTTGGCTAGTGATGACCTCTGCATAACCCAAACACCAGGTTGCAGGTTCTATCCAGTGCCTCACTCTGTGGTTTATACACGAGTATCCATGAATTCACTCCACTAAGGTGAGTTCTCAGACTGCATAAAGATGAAAATCTTTTCACCCTCTTACTGACCTTTCTTGGTTTGTTTGTCTACTTCTTATCCCCAGCTCCCGTCCCTCCCACCTGTTCTAGCACCTCCTTTGAAGTGCTCTCCCCACCTAGCCACCAGGCCAAGAGGGAGGTTCGCTTCCTGGAGCTCCAGAAGGTTGCCTCCTCTTCTAGTGGGAACAAGTATGTCCTGGGCCTCTCCTCCTGGGATGGGGCCCCCTGTCCATCCAGTCCTCTAATTTCTGCATTCTATACTCTAAGCTGTTGACTAGCCTTTTACATCCTCAGGGAGTGCTAGAAGAATCCTGTGGACTTGGGATTTCCTTACCTGACCCAGTACTATATGGGGGAATTGGTTGGTATCTGTCATGGGCAGAAGGCGTACCTCAAAGGCTGTACCCTGTTTATGAAACACCCTTCATCCTTGGAGACTACCATAAAGTCCCTTCTCTCAGTGCATCTCTGCAGAGGCAAGGAGAGTATATCACTTTTTTTTTCTGACAAAGAAATTAAAGCATGGAGAAGGGAGAAGGTCATGCCGTGAGGCATGAAGTAGCGCTACAGTCAGAACCCAGGTGCGTGGGCCTCCCAGCTAGTGCTCACATTCATAGATCCCTGCTCTTCCCATCCCTACCTGTTACTGACTGCTTCCGATCTTAGGCTTTTACCATGGCATCTGGGCCATCTCCTTCCTCAGCTTCCTCTCAGGTTCTCCAACCTCTCCTGTGGGCGACATCCTGCAGACACCACAGTTCCAGATGAGACGGCTGAAGAAGCAGCTTGCAGATGAGAGAAATGATAGAGATGAACTGGAGCTGGAGCTGGCTGAGAACCGCAAGCTCATCACTGAGAAGGGTGGGTGCCTGGCTCACTGGCAGATGTGTGTGAACAAGCCTGCCTGAGAGATGTCCCCTTAGCCTGCTCTGCTGCTCCTTCTGCTGGCCCTGGAACTCAGAGCTCAGCCTTGGAGCTGAATTCTGTCTTGCCCCCATCCTCCCTTTCCCTTGGATTAGATTTGGTGTGCCTCCTCCCCATAGTTCTGTGCTGATTCTTATCTCCTGCCACTCTGGAGCAGATGCACAGATAGCCATGATGCAGCAACGCATTGACCGCCTCACTCTGCTGAATGAGAAGCAGGCAGCCAGCTCACTGGAACCAAGGGAGCTCGAAGAGCTACGTGGCAAGAATGAGAGGTATAGCTCTCCCTGCCTTCCTCCCTGTGCCCAGCCCTTCCTGCACCTAGTCAGAGAGCCATGCTGTCATCTCACTGCCACCCTCCCTCATAGCCTCACTGTGCGACTACATGAGACTCTGAAGCAGTGCCAGGACTTGAAGACAGAGAAGAGCCAGATGGATCGCAAGATTAACCAGCTTTCAGAGGAGAATGGAGACCTTTCCTTTAAGGTGAATGGTGGGGAACCTGGTCCGTGCCTGGAAATCCCTCAGGGGTGAGGTGGTTTGAAGGCTGCTCAAGAGAGGTTGAGAAGAATGTCCCAGCATCTGCGTTATGCTTTAGTCTCTCCAGAGAGCTGCATGCTTTGCCTCTTTCTTTGTTCCATAATGGGCTGTTACCAGGATATTGAATTGTGACCCTAAATTTTGACTTGTAGTCCTGAATTAGAGATGTGATTTGTTGTCATTAGTTTGTGGAGGGTTGGAAGATAATTTAAGACATCCAGCCCCTGGGGTTCTGGGAGGCGACAGCAGTGGCGATGCCAGTTTTGGCTGGGTGATGGGGATTTCTACCTGTCTGTCTCAGCTGCGGGAGTTTGCTAGTCACCTGCAGCAACTGCAGGGTGACCTCAATGAAGTGACAGAGGAGCACAGCAAGGCGACTCGGGAGTGGGCGGAGAAGCAGGCCCACCTGGAGAAGGAGCTTGGCGCAACCCTGCAGGACAAGGTAACCCTCTGCTGTGGAGCCAGGGCCTCAGTCTTGACCACGTGTGCAAAGCTAAATTCAGTTTACCACTCTCCTCTTCTGGGCCTTGGGGGATTAAGCTGACTTCAAGGTTTAATAGTATGCTGTAGTGGAAAGATTGTGGGCTTAAGTCCAGTACATCTTCGAATCCTGTCACTGCTGATCTTGGACAAGTTAATCGGTCTCTCTCTAAGCATCCTTTCCCTTAACTGGGAATAATGAGTAGCTGCCTTAACAGCTGCTGTGAGAGATAATGTATATAAAGCACCTAACACTTTATGTGGCATGAAATAGGCTCTCAGTGCACCAGTTGCTATTATTATGGTTGCAGAACCTGCCTCTGCCACTTTTTTTTTTGAGTTGGAGTCTCACTCTGTCACCCAGACTGGAGTGCAGTGGCACGCTCATGGCCACCACAGCCTCGACCTGCTGGGCTCAGGTGATCCTTCTGCCTCAGCCTTCCAGGTAGCTACCACACCCAGCTTATTTTTTTAAAATTTATTTATTGTAGAGATGAAGTCTCACCAAATTGCCCAGGCTGGTAACAAACCCCTGAGCTTAGGCAATCCTCTCGCCTTGGCCTCCCAAAGTGCTGGGATTACAGACTTGAGCCACTGCGCCCGGCCTCTGCCACTTATTAAGAACCATGTAGCCCTTGAGCAAGACACTTAGTATCTGGGCCTTAGGTTCTTGCTCTGTAAAAAAGAGATCGTAATAGCTACCTCCCACATTTGTAGGTGAATTAGAAATTCAGAGATGCTCCCCAGCACAGCCTGTTGTAGGTGCTTCGCGAGCTGTGGTAGGGAAGTGGGCACGGGGCTGAGGGGGCTGTGGCAGTGGCTGCTGCTGATGCCCAAGGGATATTGTTAAGTGGTGGTTGTTTGGATAAGCTGGGAGTCAAGACTTGTCCGAGGAAGGGTATACAGTAAGGGAATTTCAAGTAAACTCAGCAAACTTGGAGAAGTAAGCAGTTCACATCATGACTTGATTCAGCCCTAGAACTAGTAGAAAGCCAGGTCCCTCGCAGTCCCAGGTCCATGGTTTCTGAGAGACTTTTTTCTAGGACAGGGAAAAAGGAGATCTTGGTTATAAGATGATCAGGTCACATGTTTTATTGGTGTTCATGAGGGCCTGTATGGTAATCTGGTCCCTCTTCTACCTCTCTGTTCACACGGGTCTTCTTTATTACCAGAAATGTCTTGAAGAGAAGAATGAAATCCTTCAGGGAAAACTTTCACAGCTGGAAGAGCACTTGGCTCAGCTGCAGGAGAACCCGCCCCAGGAGAAGGGCGAGGTCCTGGGTGACGTCTTGCAGGTAGGAGGAATACACAGGAGCAGCCAGTAAGTAAGACCTGTGTGCTGGGGTTGGTGTAAACCCATGCTGGGCACTTTGGAGTTGCCTGTGTTCCTTGCTTCCCGAAGAGGGCATGGTGACTGAAGAATCATGCTGATCCCATTTGTCTCTTCATCCCACCAGCTGGAAACCCTGAAGCAAGAGGCAGCCACCCTTGCTGCAAACAACACCCAGCTCCAAGCCAGGGTGGAGATGCTGGAGACCGAGCGGGGCCAGCAGGAAGCCAAGCTGCTTGCCGAGCGTAGCCACTTTGAAGAAGAAAAGCAGCAGCTAGCTAGCCTGATTGCTGACCTGCAGAGCTCTGTCTCCAACCTCAGCCAGGCCAAGGAAGAGCTGGAGCAAGCCTTCCAGGCTCAGGGGACCCGGTTGACTGCCCAGGTGGCCTCTCTGACCTCTGAGCTCACCACACTCAATGCCACCCTCCATAAGCAGGATCAAGAACTGGCCAGCCTAAAGCAGCAGGCCAAAAAGGAGCAGGCCCAGCTAGCCCAGAGTCTCCAGCAGCAAGAACAGGCCTCCCAGGGCCTCCGCCACCAGGTGGAGCAGCTGAGCAGCAGCCTGAAGCAGAAGGAGCAGCAGCTGAAGGAGGCAGCCAAGGAGCAGGAGGCAACCAGGCGGGACCACACCCAGCAACTGGCCACTGCTGCCCAGGAGCGAGAGGCCTCCTCAAGGGAGCGGGATACGGCTCGTCAGCAGCTGGAGGCATTGGAGAAGGAGACAGCTGCCAAGCTAGAGGCTCTGCAACAGCAACTTCAGGCTGCTAACAAAGCCAGGGACAGTGCCCAGACCTCAGTGACACAGGCCCAGCGGGAGAAGGCAGAGCTGAGCCAGAAGGTGGAGGAACTCCAGGCCCGTGTTGAGGCAGCCCATCGGGAGCAGCATGAAGCCAAGGCCCAGGTGGCGGAGCTGGAGGTCCAGCTGAGGTCTGAGCAGCAAAAAGTATCTGAGAGAGAAAAGGTGGCCCAGGAGAAGGACCAGCTCCAGAACCAACTCCAGACCCTTGAAGAGTCCTTGAAGGTCACCAAGGGCAGCCTCGAAGAAGAAAAGCGCAGGGTCGCAGGTGCCCTGGAGGAGCAGCAGCGCTGTATCTCTGAGCTGAAGGCAGAGACCCAAAGTCTAGTGGAGCAGCACAAGCAGGAACAGAAGAAGCTAGAAGAAGAGAAGGCTGGACGTAAAGGCCTGGAGGCTCGATTACAGCAGCTTGGAGAGACCCACCAGGCCAAGACTGAAGCCCTGCAGCGGGAGCTGGCAGAGGCCATAGCCTCCCGGCACCAGGCTGAGAGTGAGTGCGAGCAGCTCATCAAGGAGGTAGCTGCTTGGCGTAAGCGGTATGAGGATAGCCAGCAAGAGGAGGCGCAGTGTGGCGCCATGTTCCAGGAACAGCTGATGACCCTGAAGGAGGAATGTGACAAGGCCCGCCAGGAGCTGCAGGAGGCAAAGGAGAAGATGGCAGGGATAGAGTCCCACAGTGAGCTCCAGATAAACCGGCAGCAGAATGAGCTAGCCCAGCTCCATGCCAACCTGGCCAGAGCCCTCCAGCAGGTCCAGGAGAAGGAGGTCAGGGCCCAGAAGCTTGCAGATGACCTCTCCACTCTACAGGAGAAAATGGCTGCCACCAGCAAGGAGGTGGCCCGCTTGGAGGCCTTGGTGCGCAAGGCAGGTGAGCAGCAGGAAACAGCATCCCGGGAACTACTCAAGGAGTCCCCGAGGGCAGGACATGGAGAGTCTGAGTGGCTGGAAGAGCAGCAGAGACGTCCGTTCTGCAGCACACAGGCAGCACTGAAGGCCATGGAGCGGGAGGCAGAGCAGATGGGCAGTGAGCTGGAGCGACTGCGGGCTGCGCTCATGGAGAGCCAGGGGCAGCAGCAGGAGGAGCGTGGACAGCAAGAGAGGGAGGTGGCACGACTAACCCAGGAGCGGGGCCGCGCCCAAGCTGATCTTGCCCTGGAGAAGGCAGCCAAGGCAGAGCTTGAGATGCGGCTGCAGAATGCCCTCAATGAGCAGCGTGTGGAGTTTGCTACCCTGCAAGAAGCGCTGGCCCATGCCCTGGCGGAAAAGGAAGGCAAGGACCGGGAGGTGGCCAAGCTTCGTGATCTGGAGGCGGCCCAGAAAACAGAGCTGGGGGAGCTTCGGCAAACTGTGGAGCAACTGAAAGAACAGCTGGCTAAGAAAGGAAAGGAGCCCCCGCAGTCTTCAGGGA
>CAUYQG010182998.1:0-13422 GCA_963574415.1 Tarsius wallacei
ATTAGAATCATAGGTTTAAGTTTAGTATAGATATATAGAATATAAGATTTTAGAGTAGCCATTTTGTTAAGAGATTGTAATCAGTCGTTCCGAGAAGTGGCCCACTATCTACTTTGGGCTGGGCTGCATTCTTAAGAACCCAACCCGTACTCTGGACTGGCCGCATTCTTCTAAAAGCCAGTTTTAGCTTTAGTCCAGTTTCTTTGTTCTTCAGGCACAATCGCTGACACCACCACACCGCTCAGGGACCCCAATCTCTCCGCGGGGCTGGTCCCCCGCAGCATGTGATATTTACATTGCTTGAGCCTGGAAACGTGGGACACCTTGAAGAGTAGAGGCTTACAGGTCATAGGTGGATTCGCAGATTTTCTGATGGGCAATTGTTAGAAAGTGTTAAGCTCTGTCTAAAGAATTTGAATTCAGTGAAATAAATGCTTGAGTTAGGATAATGGGGGCTGTGGAAGCCAAGCTTCTTGTTAAGTAGACGAAGTCTCTAAATAGCAGCCTTCAGAGAGAACAGATATATATAACGTAAAAGGTTCCCCACAGATGCAAATTTCCCCAAGAGATTACTTTTCAGGGCCATTTCACAATATGTCAAAGAAACATATTTTGAGGTGAAGTGTTTTTATTTTCTGTAGGGCCTGCTATCTTTCATGTGATGCTAGGCCAGAGTCAGGGTTGAATGTGGTGTCTTACCACCTTAGAGTCTGTTTTGCGATCCTTCTTTTAATGTTAATGCTAGTCAGTTGTGCCTAAAATTTCACAAAGGAGGTGATATAATGAGATGTGTTCAAACTCCTCTTCCATCATAGCCTAAAATTTAGATTTTCAGATTTCCTTTGGTGTACAGTTTATAGAGTTGTATATTTTTACTTGCATTTCTTCAAATATTTCCTTTATAGATTTAAGAGTACAGTATTAGCATACATGTACTATGCACACAATTTAAAAAGTTTTGGTGCATAGCTCTTATCTTTATCTTGTGGGTGAATTGTTATTATCCCTAATATTTCTTTTTAATTATTTTTTTTCCTAATATTAATACAGCTCTTCATATTTCTTTTGGTAGAATTTGCATAGTTTTTTTCCTGAGTCCTTACATCTTCAATTACCGTCATTGTGCTTGTTGCAAACATCATAGATTTCAGTTAACTGCAGGTAGCTAGCAGATGGCTAGAAACATGGGTAGCAAAAGAATTCACCCAAGGCAGACTAGAATAGAAAAACAAGCTTCTTGAGTATGCTGCAAGAGAAAAAGCAGGCAGGGAGATGATAAAAGAGCTGTCTACACCAATCCAGTACCTTGAGATGCCTTCAAGGGGGAGCTGACCTCCTTTTTGGTTAGGGTTAGTATTTGGAATCCCGTCATGCATTAGGGTTCCTGTCATGCAAATGAGGCAGTTCTGATTGGTTTATGTTCAACTTTTTTGTAGCTCTTCATCGATCAGTTGGAGTTTAACACAAGGTGGCTCTTGTATAAAACGTCTTCTACATTTCCCCAAGACAGATCAACAATGCCAATCTTTGGCACATGGGTGAAGGTCTCATCTTCTGTAGCTACTTCATACTGAATGGGCGCATTGTACTGGCCCTACCTAAGATTGTCGATCTGCTAGGGGTTCTTGTGTGCTGATAGGTTGAAATACAAGAACTATATGAGTAATAGAGGTGGTTTGAGTAAAAATCCTCTATAGCTTGGTCTAACAAAGGGTTTATGGGAAACAGTTTCTGATGGTATGGGTTGGAAGCCTTTCGAAGCATCATTTGAAGATGGAACTGCTGGAGTCTGGAAGAGACAAACTTGATTAAAATATTAGAGTGAGAATCTTGAAATTAGGAAATTAGTATCTGAAATTAGAAAATTAGTACGGGAATGAGGGGTCCCAGAAAGGAAAGGAGCCAGGAAAGCCTGGACCATTTTCTTCCCCAAGAATTTTATCCTTCTATTGCCTGATCATGTAAACTTTTGGCGTTACCTAAAATGATTGAATGTGTTCTTGTACCTGTCCTCTTTGATTTACCCAAAAGCAACATTCTTCCTTTAGAATAGCATAGACTCCTCAACCAGTGACAGTAATGAGATCTAAAACTCTGATTTTGTGGAACTATGGCTTTGAGGAAATTAATTTGTCCCTGAATAGTATTGAGTGAGGATGTAATTAGTTTATTAATAGCAGTCAATTCCATAGATAGATTGGGAAATATTTGGTGGACTGGTTTTCTATAAATGATGTAGATAAATAGATTTTT
This sequence comes from Tarsius wallacei, assembly GCA_963574415.1. Classification (NCBI taxonomy): domain Eukaryota; kingdom Metazoa; phylum Chordata; class Mammalia; order Primates; family Tarsiidae; genus Tarsius; species Tarsius wallacei. The sequence continues at coordinate 2,254 of CAUYQG010182998.1, forward strand.
AATAGAAGCCATTTCTATAGAGGCAGAAGAAAAACAAAGGTTAATGTTTGGAATAGCTTATAAATTAGCTTTAATTTAGAGTTTCTGATGTATCCTCAGATTGCAGTGGCAATCTGGTAGATTCTTCTGGACTGAAATTTGAACCAGGAATTTAAGTGAATTTTTGCAAAGTTTATATAAAATCTGAAGAAATATTTGAAAAGTTAGTCTGGAGACTTGTAGCCAGGAAAGACTTCAGGGTGCAGTTCAAATTGTAGAAAATAATAAAAACTCAAAAACACTGAATAGAATTTAAAAACATAATTCTCTTTCCAGTTCTCCATTTCTATTAAAGACAAATTATAGTAGGATCAATTTATTTGCAAAATAAGTTTTAGACTTACTATATATCTTATTTACATAAAGCACAGCAGGAATAATTATTTGTTATATAGACTCTTTTTGAGTTGGCTTTGTTGGAACTCTTTCCATAAGGAGTCTCAGATTCGATCTTCCAAAAGCCTCTGAGCCTAGCCAAGGATCTGGCTGTAAATACCTGTATAAACTGAGTGAATTCCTCTCTTTAAGGTTCCAAGTAACTCGGTGTTCCTGGACCTGTTAATAAGCAAACTTCTTCACCTAGCACAGGTCAGAAGCTCTGCCAAATCGAAAAGGTACTCAGCTAGCCTTTCCAATGACCTTTTTAAAAAAATCAGCTCTTTATAGACCTTAATCTTAATTTCTCAAAGAGGTCTGCTGTAAAATGTTATTCCAGCCAAAGTCTTGGTAAAATAACCAGTATTCTCAGTCCATTGAATTGTGTAATCTCAAGTTCAAAGCAATTAATGTATGATCTTGACCTTTTTTCAAAGATTTCTAAGACAAAAAATGATAAATGAATAAAAATCATTGAATGACTAAAACCACTTATTAATTGTTCTCAACAGTTCACAAGAAAGCAGCAAGAAATGGCCTTGCAGCCTCAAATATCTGAAAACAGGACCTGTTTTAAAACTCTTCTCTGGTGTCTTCAACTGTGAAAGAAGGTAAAACTTCTTGACTGCAATCCCGCTTTTAATCCCATTGGGTCATTAGATAACCGTGAGTTAGGCTGAAGAATATTGGCTACAGAGTCCATACTACTTCCCTCTTGCCTTAATCCAAGCCTATATATGCAAGGATAATGATTGGGTTGTTTTTCTCATTGGCAGAAACTAGGCATAAAGAGTACAAACCTGTATTGTATTAGCTATTGTCTCTTGCATTTGTTTTATCTCAGTGGGTGAGATATTTCTCAACCATGGCAAGGTAATGAAGAGTGTGACTCTAGGTCTGAAATATCCTATGTGAGACCCTCAAGTATAGGAAATTACAAAGACTTTGCCTAGCAAGTCTCACAGGAGAAGGCTGTTCTTCATAAAAGCTAGAACCTTGCAGTTTCTGGAGGGAGTTGCAGTCCAGCACTCAGTCCCACCCTCAGGCAGCTGTGCTCATATTCATATCTGCACTCGTAGTCCAGGAACCTCCTCTTGGAGGTTAGTCCAAGAACCTCCTCTTGGAGCCTCTATGTCGGGAGGCTCAGCTGAAATGTATTTCAGTCACCTCTGCTGAGGCCTTCTTTTGGGGGGGATGTCTTGACTAAAACTCTTCACTGTGACTCACTACTTTTTCATTCCTAGCTCTTCCTTGTATCCTTGCACTCCCTCTCCTTGCACAGAAGCCTTTTGTAGTGAGACAATTTTCCCCACTTGCACTGATGGTCCCTGACTCTTGTCCAGCGCTATCCCATGAGGGAAAATGAGACTGTGAGGAACCAGCAATTCCTTTTTGACTTCTTTCTTATACTACACAGTAAGTGAATAGAGCCTTGACTTACTTTTATTTTTGCTTGTCCAAATTGACCAACTCAAAACCTGGAGTCTCTGCATAGGAGGTCTAGAGAAAGCCAAGAGACAACGGATGCAAAGATGTAAAAACAAAGTAGTCTATTCTTTGTGGTTCTAGGTTCTGGGTCTAATTTGCTTAAACAAAAGTAATTTCTCTCTGTCTTGTCTATAATTACTCACTATGGGCTTGTACTGTTTTAGGGGAAAAGTCTGCTGGTAATCAATAGTATAAATTGTTTAATTATGCATATATAGCTTATTTATTTATTTTTTTGAGTTGGTGTCTCATTCTATTGCCCAGGCTAGAGTACAGTGGCATGCTCATGGCCACCCCAACATTGACCTGCTGTGCTCTGGCGATCCTTCCACTTCAACCTTCCAAGGAGCTGGAGCTACAGCACTACCATGCCCAAATAATTTTTTTTGATTTATTGTAGAGACAATGTCTCACCAAGTTGCCTGGGCTAGTCTCAAACCCGCAGTCTCAGGCAATCCTCTCACCTCAGCCTCCCAAAGTCCTGGGATTACAGGCTGAGCCACCGAGACTGGCCCATATACAGTTTTTAATGGAACTATTTAGGATTGCAGATTACAAGTAGAACACAAAAACCATGTATTAACATTTTCCTTAGTGGGTTACTAGTTATGCATTCTCTTTCTTTTTCATAAGGAAATTATATTTGTACAATAAAGCCAGGACTTTTGTCTTAGGGCATGAGTTAGGAAATGTTTCAAAGATATGTGCCCTCCTAAGAACACGGGTTCAGAAATGTTCCTGGTCTAGGCTCTGTGGACACTTGCATATTTCTGAAAGAAAAAAAACTGTGATATTAAATTTTCAGTTCTGCCTTTGAGATCAATAGAGTAGAAACCATGAAAGCCTTGCAAAGAGCTCAGTATGCAGAAAGCTTTAGTGAATGCTTTTGGTGAAACATAACTGGGTCTTCCAAGATTTCCTGGGAGAGTAGTCACAATTGCAATCAGAAATGACATGTTGATGACATTTGAGGCATTAACATTGGCACTAACAGAACCCCCGGGATTCTCAAAAATGCTGAAATCAAGAAGCCCTAGTACATAACATATTTCTTTGTTTCTCTCTCCAGTTATTGATGCCACCCCTCTGGACAACTGGAGCTCTGTCAGAAGAACAATGCCCTCTGAGTTACCACCCTTCCCTTTCCATTTACCTCTCAATCTGAAGTAAATAAAGGAAATGAGCATGTTAATGAAGACCATCAGGAAACACAGGATCACAGTCATGTCTTCAAAACACACAGTATCCAAGTGAAATGTTGGATCTGAAACAGGGACTAGGGAGAGATGTAAGAATTAGGAGGGTTGCAGCAGAGAAAGAAAGTCTGGATTATGATAAATTAACTTTTCAGTTTCTTATTGCTCTATACCTTCTGGGCTTGTATGTGTGTGGGGAAGAAGTAGGTTGGGCTTTGTGTATGACCCTGGAGACATGTACTTCCAGTTTGAGGCTAGAATAGGACTGTGAGGAGGGAGATACCTTTCTTCTACTCAAGCAGCATGGCATTTGCTGTGGCTGGCCAGAGACTGAAGGATAGATAGATACATTATGCCTTTATTTGTGGTACTTAAGGCAAAGACCCTCAAGAATCTGGGTCTTATGAGGAGAACGGCGAAATAGTCTCAGATGAGCGGAATCTCTGAAAGGGAGGAGATCTACAACTCTCAAAGGTCACACTCTTATCTAGAGCAGAAGTCTCCTTTAAGTATATTTTCTGGGTAGTTCTAACGTGGAAAACATCCTTATCTTATAATGTTGATTAATATGTTTTGTGATGGCAATGCTATTGCCAACAATTAGGGTGCCTGTTTCATTACTGGGTAACTATGTCTATTCAAAATTACTTTCCTACACCAACTATAGTTATTAAACCACAGTTATTTATCATCAAACATTTGCTGGATGAGTGACTGTATAAATGAAAAGATAAATACCTGCAGGCAAGTCATGTGCTGTGATCTGAACTTTAATAGAGGTGGTGTTTTTCCTTTCCTTGGGGAATTCAGGGCTTTTGAACAGGTGAAAGAGATCTGAAATAGCTTTACAATAATAACTGTAATGACAGAATATACTAACCGTCACCTAGGATGTACATATAGTCTCAGAAAAAAAAGGTTTTCTAAGGACTGAAGTGTTCAGAAGATCTTATGGGGAAGGTGGACATTTGATTTAGTTTTAAAGAAGAAAGGAGAATGAAAGAGTCTGCATGTATACACATGTGTGCATGTGTGTATGAGTGTGTTCATATGTGAAGGAGAACCTATGTGAGAAAAATCTTAAAGATTAAAATGATCAGAGCAGGTGAAAGAACAGAGTGAATAGTTCATGGCTGAAGACCAATATGCAAGAGAAAAAAGAGGAAGAATAGCTTACAAATGAGTTTAGTCTCAAAACATGAGAGTAAAAAGATGCTTCCCAGTGAGAATTTGAGATTTTTCTCTGTAACCATCTTACAAAAATCTAGAATAAACTAAATCTGCATGTCCGCCTCAGTAGCTAAAACACTGGGACAGGGTATCAAAGGTTCTCTAGGACTCTTGAGGGGGACCAGCAGTGATCTGTGGGGGTCACAGATCCAGAAGAAAATTATATGCTAATTTAATAGGGATGCTTAAGGCCAGTGTTTTTCCAAATGTAGTGGAGTCCTTGTCATCTGCTCTAAATAAAGGGACAGGTAAAGGACACATATACAAATCAAACTAAGTTTAGGAAAGGCTATTGCTGTGAGAATGGCCTGAGTCAGAATGAGACTCATGCTTTAGTTGAAGGAAAACTTGAGTTATAAACTGATGGTTTCCTCTAGGAAGACAGTAAGGGAAGCAATGCCTTTCAGTTCCAGCAAGATGTAGAGTCTCTGTATAGTGACAAGGGTGCCAAGACCATTCAATGGGGAAAGAAAAATCTTTTTAGTAAGCAGTGCTGATTAAACCAGATATACACATACAAAAGAATGAATTCGAAACTTTACCTAACACCATATCCAAAAATTAACTCAAAACGGATCAAAGACAGAAATGTAAGATCTAAAACAATATAACTCTTACAAGAAAACACTCATATGACAAAAGTTTCTTGACATAGGATTTAACAACAATTTACTGGATATGCCAACAAAGGTACAAACAACAGAATAAATAATAGAGAAATTAGAGGGAATAAACTTAAAATTTTGCATATATACAGATATGTATATGAAAAGAACAAGTATAGCAAGTAAACAAAGAAATTTGAACTCTTATGCATTGTTGGTTAGAATGCAATAGGGTAAAGCCATTGTGGAAAACAGTATGGTGATTTCTAAAAAATTAAAAATAAAGTTACCATATCCAGTAATTCCACTTTTGACTATATACCCGAAATAATTGAATGGGAGATCTCAAAGAGATATCTGAACACCTGTATTTACAGCAGCATTATGCACAATAGCTATAATAGAAGCAACCTAAGTGTTGATTGACAGATGAATATAAGCAAAATGTCTTATATTCATACAATGGAATATTACTCAGCCTTAAACAGGAAGTTCTGCAATACGTTACAATATGGATGGACACTGAGAACATTATCTGAAGTGAAATGAACCAGTCACACAAAGACAAATACCATATTATTCCACATATATGAGACATTTAGAATAGTCAAAATCATAAAAATCTAAAGTAGAATAGTGGTTGCTAGAGCTTGGGAGGAGGGGAAAACAGGGAATTATTGTATAATGAGTATAGATTTTCAATTTTGGAAGATGAAAAAGTTATCAAGATGGATGGTAGTGATGGTTGCACACAATGTGAATGTACTTACTGTCACTGAACTGTACACTTAAAAATGATTAAATGACAAATTTTGTTATGCATATTTTACCACAATAAAAATATAATTTCATGTTTTTTGAAAGACATTATGAAAGCCACAGAATGGGAAAACATATTTGTGGAATGTACACTGACAAATGACTTGAATCTGAAATATGTTATCACTCACTTTTTACAGGACAGCTAGACCTAAATATCTCCTCCTTTTTATCATTTTTATTTTTTATAGAGGAATAGTATATCATAATTGGTGAAACACAGGGCTAAAGAGTCTAAATGTCTGAGTTGGTATCCTGGCTTTAGCATTATTTAGCTGCATAATGTTGGATAAACTATATAGGTATATACCAGGATATATCACCTATAAAATTTGTTTCTTTGAATATTGAATATATTAGTCTATAAAAAAATTATAAAGCATGTAATGTAAATTTAATACATATTAGCTGTTATTATATCATTTTGCTTATTTTCTTCTGCTCCTCATGGATGTGCTATTTGGTTTACTAACAGAGTCAATATGCAAGGCTTAGGTATGGACTTTCTTGGAGTAAGATATAAAGGGCACTTTAATTTGGCTTAAATTTGTGTTGTTAAAAACTTTAGACAAATTAAATGTAACCACTTAATTGAGCAAAAAATGCTTTATGAATTGGACTAGTCTCAGAACCAGATTAAGTTCAGAGTGATTCTGGAACTGCCACATGATCAGATAATAATTATGGACATAAAAGGAAAGTAACTGAGTAAAGTACAGAAACAGCTCAGTTGGTTACAGCTTGGCATTTGCCTTACTTGAGCATGGTTTGAACAACTGACTGCCTGTGTTAGTCAAAACTCTGTGATGAGAATAAGAGTAGGTTATACTCTGTTTATATAATTTGGTAAGTTATAGTTCAATATGTATGGAGAAACCTTTAGGCCACACTTAAAATATATAATGAGGCAGTTTTAACTTAATTTAACAATCCCCCTTTGGTCAACCTCAATGAGGTCAAAATTGAGAGGCTGACCAAAACTTTAGACTTTGACATCAAGGATTAGCACAGAGGAGACTTCCTTGTTTTGCTGGAATCTCCTGTTTTCAGGAGAAAGAAAGAGAGAGAGAGAGAGAGAGAGAGAGAGAGAGAGAGAGAGAGAGAGAGAGAGAGAGAAGGAAGAAGGAAGGAAGGAAAGAAAGAAAGAAAGAAAGAAAGAAAGAAAGAAAGAAAGACTGGTTTGTATTGGGGTCTATCTGCTTCCTTAAAGTTTCAGTTCAGTGAGCATGAGTGGATTCCATTTTGGTTTGGCTTGGTTTTGGGGACCTAGTGTAAGAACTCAGTCTAGAACAATGGCTTCTCATAATTTTAATAATTCTCTCCTTTTTGCCAAGTTTCAGCTAAGTGAAAATGTGACCAAAACTTTGAGTGCTACTCTCAGTTTCCATCATTTTTGGGTTTCCATATTGGGTTTCCAATATGAAAATATGTCATTCATGGGTTATGGTATCCTCATGATCACGCATTTCTTTGAGTTTTTCTCATTCAGTTGAAGAGAGATAATTTGACATTCTATGGATGGCAGCATATAATACAGAGCATTACTATTACAACTATCAGGAGGATAATAACACTGGTTTGAAGTATGTTTCTTAGTCAGGGTCCCCATGAACCAGACCAACTAAAATCAAATAGATTGAGGAATGAGCCAGATGAAGAGTCTACTTGTTTTTAACCAAGCAGCCCATTTGTTAATTCCTTGCAACTGGGTCACTATAATATCCAATATGTTTTCCATATTGCTGGCAACAGTAATTGTCAGCACCTGCACAAATTCTTCTATGTCCAGCCAGTAGGTAATCTAGAGCAATTCTATTACCTGGCAAAACCTTAGAAAGATAATTAAAAGAAGTCTGTTGTGAAACCATAGCTTTTATAGTAGCATCTGTGATAGAGCCTATTATGAAAGATAATTTTTTTAGTCATGGCCTCAATTACTTCAAACCATGGAAAAGGAGACCTAACAAATGAAGCCTGAACAGAAAGATGAAGGCCTCCTGGCAATGTTCTCTCTAACCTATGATGTAAGTTAAGAAGAGTGGGCCAATGTTCTGTTTTTGACTGATTATTGAGCAACACAAATATCATTTAAACTTAAACTCCTAGCCCACAATGGTTCTTCATCTTCCATAGATCAAGTCATAAAGTTGCCCATGTAGAAGGATGACTATCAAATGCTTCAGAAGTAAATATATACTGTAAGGGTGCACATAAGACCTCTTTTCCAGTTCTGTTGCTCATAGAGGAATAAGCAAGAAGTAAGAGCTGTATGATGGCAGAGAAATTTTGATCTGTGATATTGGGTAAGCTGTCTACATTTAGAATGCTGTCTGTTTCTGGGGAGAAACTTCCTTGGTTAGCTTCACCTTAAAGTCTCCAAAGGATGTACAGTCCAAGAGTTCAGCAAGGCCTTTCTGCATTGTGAAGTTATGGGACCAAGGTTTGAGGTCCTAAAATTTTGCTGCATTGTGGATGGCAAAGATGGTTTATCTTTGATGTCATTTCAAGAAGACCCAATAACTGGGTTCTAGATAATAAAGGATTTGATTGTTCTTGGTTGGTGGGTAATAAAAAGCTTATTTTACTTGGTGAAAATACACTTTGGTATGGTTCATGAAAGCCTTACAACATTTAGTCATATCATAGTTTAGGAGCAGAAGATACATGAGGTTCTATTATTAGAAGCATAGGTCTTCCAATGTCTATATCATAAAAGGTTAACTTATGTTTTCCTCTGAAAGTATATCTAATTGTCATCAATCTGCAATACCTTTGATCAAGGCAATTCTTTCAATTCAATTAGTTTTTTGTCTAATGTTATTGTATCTGTACTATCTTATTTAACTGTTTTCCAATTTGTCCAGTGAAACAAAAACCTCTATCACTGAAGATATTTCAGAAATGTCCCATGAGAGAAAATTTCCTAATAACCTTTTATCTACTGTTATACAGTTGGTCTCCCTGTGTTGGAAAGCTTCTATACAACTAGAAAACACACAGTGAAAACAGTAATTAAATAAAATTCCTCTGTAAATGTTCAAAGGGCCCATTAAGGCAAAATCTACCTGGAGTTTTGATTATTTTCCCAAGAGTATGTTTGACAAGCCAAGAATTGGTCATAAACTATTTTAGCTATTTAGAATAATCAACACACACACACACAATTAAAGCCTTTAGGACTCAGGAAGGACCAAACAGCCATCCAGCTCTCCTATGAGTTGATACTTAACATTGGACTTAAAGTCTCCTAATTACCAATTTTGTTTCTCCAATTCATGTGCATATCGTTGTTTATTAAATGGGTTATCATAGATAATTTGACTTGGAATATAGAGTTTATTTAATTTGCATATCTTAACAATTTCTATACTGGCTGATTTAGCATAAAATCTAGCAATGTGTGTGTGTGTTTGTGTGTGTTCAATTAATTCTTGTCCTGCTTGGGTTAGCAGTTTTATAAAACAGTCTCTTTATTAGCATTCTGGGAATTTTTACTCAATCCAAATGACATCATTCTAAAGTTAAAACCCTGTGTCAAGAGTATATGTCAGGGTCCTTTCTATAAGCCTCCTTGAAGACACACTTTAGAATTTTACTTGCTTGTTATGAGCTTTCAGAAAATGCATCAGATTAAGCAATTAACCATGAAAACAAGACTTAAAATAGTCACGGTTAAAGACACAAATGACAAGAAAATTAGGTTATTTCTGTAGCCTACAATGATTTAACATAATAATAATGTTTATGACATATACTAAGACATGAAGATTTTAGGAATCTCATGCAATTTTGGAAAACATATTAATAACACATTTATACAAATATAACCCAAAGAAGATTGAATGTCATTTCTTATTTGATAATGCTTCCTATATAATCTAATATATCAAATAAGGCTCTTTATTATCTGTATTTTGAATGCATCCATAACATCCCAAAGTTAGTTTAAGGTCAAAAGATGTAATTTTTTTAAACATATTTTTTAATTTTAAAATTGTTGGGCACAGTTAAGGGTTAGGTATACAAATATGCATCCTTCAGGCACCCTTGTTGATAAGGGGTGTCTCCTCATCCCCAGACAGATATTGACTACCGTTAATCCCATCTCCCTTCCCCTCCCTAACCCCCCCATAGATTCCCACCACTGTCAATCCTTTTCTTATAGTATTATGATAGATATTCAAGGTCCACTATATGAGTGAGAACATGTGATGCTCAGATCTTTGTTTCTGTGAGAGATCACTCAGTATTATAGACTCTAGTTCCATCCAGGTTGCCGCAAAACTCATGATTTTGTTCTTTTTTATGACTGTGTAGTATTCCATCATGTATATGTACCACTTTTTTAAAATCCAGTCCTCTTTTGATGGACAGCATGGTTGGTTCCAGGTTCTTGCTATTGTGAACAATGCTGCAATAAACATACGTGTACAGGTATCTTTTTATAGAGTGATTTGAGTTCTTCAGGGTATATTCCTAGTAGGGGGATTGTGGGGTCACATGGGAAGTCTATATTTAGAGCTTTTAGGAATCGCCACACTGCTTTCCACAGAGGTTGCACTAGTTTACACTCCCACCAACAGTGTAGAAGATTCAAACAAGATCCCTGTCTATCCCCATACACAAAATTTACCTCTAAATGGATCAGAAACTTAAATGTAAAACCTCAAGCCATAAGAACCTTAGAAAATGCAGGACACACCCTTATGGAAATTGGAACTGGCATCCAATTCCTGAACAAAACCCGAAACCCACAGGCCATAAGAGATAAGATAGACAAGTGAGACCTCATTAAACTGACAAGCTTCTGCAAAGCCAAAGAAACCATCAAGAGAGTAGGGAGACAGCCCACAGACTGGGAAAAAGTATTTGCCAACTCCAGGTCCGACAAAGGCTTAACATCTTAGATCTACAAGGTACTCAAACGTGCTGAAAATAAAAAAATAAACAATCCCATTATAAAGTGGGCAAAAGATATGAACAGACACTTCTCAAAGGAAGACATCCGAGCAGCCAACAGACACATGAAGAAAATGATCAACCTCACTAATCATCAAGGAGATGCAAATCAAAACCACACTGAGATACCACCTAACTCCAGTCAGAATGGTAATTATCAATAACTCAAAAAATAACAGTTGCTGGAGAGGGTGTGGGGAAAAGGGAACACTTTTACACTGTTGGTGGGAGTGCAAACTAGTGCAACCTCTGTGAAAAGCAGTGTGGCGATTCCTAAAAGCTCTAAATATCGACCTCCCATATGACACCCCCATCCCCCTACTGGGAATATACCCTGAAAAACTCAACTTAAAAAGTCTGGTTATTCTAACCTGAAGACCTAACGTCCCTGTGAACAACCTCAGTAGTCCTTATTGGCCCTGTGGACAACTGGAGACTCTCAGAGGGAAACTGACCAC
>CAUYQG010182999.1:0-16194 GCA_963574415.1 Tarsius wallacei
AAAAAAGGTGGGGGTGGGGGGTGGGAAATGCTGGTCCAAAAGCAAAGTCTTTGGGACTCAGTCCTGGTTGTCATCTAGCTAATCATCTGCCAGACAAATATTTATTGAGCACCTACCATGTGTCAAGGCTCTGTGTGAGAATCAGCTGTATGTCCATAAGCAGGACACTCTGTCCCGCCTTTATGATCCGCCACTGACTGTTCTCTCGGCCACTGACTGTTGTTTGACTTCTCTGAGCCCCTGTTTCCCTTCTGTCCAGTGATCGTCTCTAGATCTCTCGCTACAAGCACGCCAGGAGACTGAGGGCCATGGCAAATCCCACAGAAACTTACATTACCAGGAACAGTGGTTCCCAGGCCTGATGGTGCACTGGAACCTCCCTCGGGTCCCCCAAAAGTCACAGGCTCCTGAGGCACTGTCTCCGCCAACCTAAGGCGACTTGGCGGCTTCCAGTTCTGCCCACGGTCAGGTTTTGGGACCCCTGCCCAGCAGTCAAGGCCCGGCTGCTAAGCCATCCTCAGTGCCTTTTCTGGTTACCTTCTGGATTGTCCCGGGTTTTTCAAAACACACTTCAGAGCCTCCACTGCCACCCTCCCTTTGGAGACCCTGTGACTCACGGAGCACTGCCATCCGACCCAGCATCTCATCACCTGCAAAACTAATTTTCCTGCACTCACTCTCCACCGGCATCGAAAAGAGTAAAACCAGAAGAAAGCTGTCCAAGTTCCAAAACTAAAGTTACTCATCCATTTACAGGGCCCTCTTGCGTTTTTAAAATAAGCTGCCTGTTTTGCCCAGTTCTTAGTATTCAGGGGAATGTTTTCCACTCATTTTCCTAGCATAGACAATATTCCATGGGTCAACGTATACATGTATTATTAGTTTACGGTAGGATTTATCTGTAGTCTAGATCACAAAGTCGGTAAACTTTTCATGTGAACAGAAGTACACACACACACACACACACACACACACACACATCCTGTAAAGCCAGGATGGCTTCCCTTCCCAGTGCCCAGTGACCCTCCTGGTGGGGGCCACTAAGCAGAATGGTTGAAGTTATGCCCACATCTTCCCAACCCGGAGCTGTGTGCACCATTGAAAACGGACTCGGCCGGGCTCGGTGGCTCAGCCTGTCATCCCACACTTTGGGAGGCCGAGGTGAGTGGATGGCCTGAGCCCACGGGTTCGAGACCTGCCTGGGCAACTTGGCGAGACCTCATCTCTACAATAAATCAAAAAATCAGCCGGGCGTGGCAGCGCGTGCCTGTAGTTCCAGCTCCTTGGAAGGCGGAGGTGGAAGGCTCGCCGGAGCCCAGCAGGTCGAGGCTGCGGTGGCCGGGAGCGGCCACTGCCCTCCAGTCTCAAAAAAAAAAAAAAGAAAGAAAACGGACTCATGCCTCATGGGCGACCACCAGGGGGTGTCCAATATCTTGCCGTCGCGGCGCAGTTGTGCTGTGAGGGTTGCCGAAGGTGAGAAGTCAGTTCTCTCTAAAGACTTAAGAGAGGAGATTGAGGGTTTCCTACCTGGGTCACTCTTTTCTGCAAAGGCCACAATGTGAATCCCGTTCAGATCATCTTCCTGGAGGAGAAAAGGAGCAAAGGTTACACCCCCAGATGGAGAGATACAAAGGAGGGAGGCACAGACAGGGACTCAGGCCGGAATGGCAAGATGGGAGGCGGGAGGCACGGAAGAGGAGCAGACACAGGCACAGAGGGGCCCGGCGTGGCACACAGTCAGGAGAGAAAGCTGATGAGCAGTGACTGGCCAGGGGTGCATGGGGCTGTGATCAGAATTTCGAGTCAATGGGTGGGCAGGACAGAAAAACACTAAGCACAGACAGGACGTTAGCCCTAAACGAGCCTCACTCCTGTGGTCTGGTGAGTCCAGGAGAGCAGCAGAAAAAGGCAAAATGAGGAAGAACGTGAGTCTGGCTTATCAGGAGCTCTGAGGGCAACAGTCACTGTGGAGGCCGCTCAGGGTTGGCAGCTGTCTGTCTCTGTTTCAAGAATTCACCCCCAGCAGAGAGACTCAGAGATGGAGCTGACTGTAGAAATTTCTGGATGCTGCAGACAGATCCTGAAACTATCCCCAGCTGGATCACAGACAGGAATCAACGGGGTCAATTGGGATGCGGGTCAGTGTTGTTCTCACAAGAATCATGTATAAGTGTACCTCTTCTCTGTTCAGACTCTGCTGATACTTCTTTTTTATTTTTCTTCTAGAGATGAGGTCTCAGTGTGTTGCCCAGGCTGGTCTCAAACTCCTGGGCTCAAGTAATCCTACCACCTCAGCCTTCCAAAGTGCTGGGATTACAGGTGTGAGTCACCGTGCCCAGTCAACACCTCTTACTGAAGAAACAGAACCCATGCAGTACATGGGGATGCCACGATGACTGCAACCTCCACATAGTTTTCTTGGGGTCCTTTCTGTTTCCTCCCCAAAGCTTGCCAAATCAGGCTAAACCTCCGATGAATCTCTGTAAGTGTGGAAGTCTCCAGGAAGAGTCTGGAATGTGGGAGTGTGGAGGGTATGTGACTGAGATTAGTGGGTATGGCTGTGGGGTTGAGGGTGGGGGAAAAAACCAGAGCAGTTTAAATCTCTGAGGCAAGCAAGGGGCATTTCATGTTTCTACACCTGGGTAGAGGGACCATATGACTTATGCTTCCACTGCATTGATTATTCCTGGAAAAAGTGGAGTGAGAGCTTGGAGGGGCCCCTGTTGTAAGAAACGCGATTCTCGGGAGACTGAAGCACCGAGTGAATACTGATGATGGCAGACATGGGGAGTGGGATTCATAGGGCGTCCTGACTGTTGTAGCCACATCATCCTATGGAAAAAGCTCCAGGCATCTCAACCCTCCCATGATCTCTGTTTCCATTTCAATTGATTTTAATGCTGGTGCGATCCTATCTAAATGCTAATTTTTTCCCCTTTGAGTTTGGAATGGACAAAACCTCCAAAAATTCTAAGAGAGATTAAATGGGAAATATGATTATTAAAAACAAGAGAGTGGGCACTGCCTTGGTCAAATTCTCTGGGGAATTGAATTTTACAGCTATATGCGTGGATCCGTACACGTGGGCCAGCTTATTATACAAACCCGACAGCAACCAGAAGGGGAGTCTGGGGTCTCAGTGTTTTACATTTGCTATTATCGCCACACAGAATCTCCCGATCAGTTTTCATTAGGCTAGCCTGTGTCTCTGTCTCCTGCCATCAGATGGAAGCGAATGCCATTCAGTCTGTGAAGCAGGCTTCATTTCTGTGTGCCCTTCCAGAACGCACTTGGAAATTGGCTTTAGAATTAGTAATCCATATTCGTTTTCTAAGAGGCTGCCTGTAATACGGCTGTCACTCCCAGACCCAAGACAGTCCCTGGGTGGAGCACTGCCACCATCAAAGAGCCTCTCTCTCTGTGCATCTCAAAGATCCAGCACACAGACCTGTATCGGACACCAGTGAAGAAGCAGACCTGTGTGAGGTGGCAGGTATTCTCAGTAATAAACTCATGGAGCACGACTGCATGGGCCAGCGGGCCAGTCGGGGTTATTCAGTGAGATTCTAGTGTGCGCTAGGGAGGAAGCTCTGAGCTGACCGCAGGCCTAAGCTCTGACAGTGGTTTTCTCTGAACTCCACAGCCTTTGCTGCTAGATCACCCATTTGGTCATTAGGTCACTCTCTTAACTGCACAGATCTCCCCTCCTCAACTGGATGGCAAGCTCTCTGAGGGAAGGCACTATACCTTAAAATAACAACGATGATTGACATGGCAAATACATCTGCCGTTTGCCACTTTTTTTCTAAGTAGTCTGTAAGGGCATGATCTCGAAATCTCATATGAACATCTTTTTCCTATTTAATGCCTAAAGAAGTAAAGTGACTTACCTAAGGCCACAGAGCTAGTAGTGACAAAAGTGGGATTCAAACCAGTTGTCTGGCCCCAAAGCCCACTGTCTCGGTCCATTCGGGTTGCTATAACAAAATATCACAATCTGGTTCACTCATAAACCACAGAAGGATAGTTCTCTCTGTTCTAGAGGGTGAGAAGTCAAGGCAGCAGCAGATTCAGTGCCTGGTGAGGCCTGCTTTCTGGCTCATAGACAGTGCCCTCATGCTGGGTCCACACATGATGGAAGGGACTAGCTATCCTTCCAGGGCCTCTTTTAAAAGGACACTAATCCCATCAGGAAGGCAGAGCCCTCATGACCTAATCACCTCCCAAAGGCCCCACCTCCTAATACCATCACTTTGGGGGTTAAAATGTTAACATATGAATGTAGGGGGACACAAGCATTTGGGCCATAGCACCCACACTCTTCCTCACCCACTTGCAGAACAGGTTCCATGAATTGACTGCCTCCTGCAGGGTTTGCAGAAGATGTTGCAATCTTGGATCAGTGGCTCTTACTTAAGTTGAAAGAGGTGGAAAAAAGACCTGTGTAAAAGGAACTGAGCACAAGTCCCCCGAAAGAGCTGGAGATTCAGGGATTATGTCAGTGCATACCTTCTCCAGCACTTTGTATGCCCCTCTGTCACAGAAATGAGTATACCGAGCTGGCCTTACATGTCTTGAGACCACTCCATCTACTCAACCCTGAGCTCCTAAGGGCAGGACACAACACTCATTTTTATATCCTCATTGCTTAGCACAGAGCCTCCTGAATTGAGCAGGGGAAAAAAAAAGAGTACGGAAATAAACATCTGACTCGCTGAAGAAAATTAGAAAATATTAGAGAAGAAACTACAAGAAGAAACTACACATCAATTATTCACCAACCAGATAGATGATCACCATTAACATTTCGCTCTTTTTTTTTTCTAGTCTCCGTTGAGTGTTCTCATGTTGAATAAAGAGACACAAAGAAAAAAAACTAGCAGGTTCCCTCTTCAAGGTGTGATGGAGTGACCTAGGTGCTCATCTGTGGGGTCTCTGTTTTGGAAGTACTTTGCTGTTGCAATAGAGGGGGGATTCTTCTAGAAGGATTTTCTGACTCTCTTCCCCTGTGGGAAGTTGCCCAGGACTCTGGCTGGACACTTGGCTGGATAAAGGGTTGAATCTTCAAGGGGTATGCCAGGTTGGCACTAAGTCTGGGTTGCCCTGCCTCACTTTGTCATTCTTTAAAATATTTAAAATAAGTGAATAGCTCTTTGATTTATGCAAGGCAAATATTACCAGGCACTAATTCCCTTAGTAATAATATACAACGTGTTTTCTATGGTCTGCATCCTTTAAAACCTGCTCAATTGGGAGGAAAAGGTCGACAGTAGCTTTAGCTGTAGTTGGCTTTCCTATCTTATCTAAATATCTTGCAATGTCTGGGGAAGTGGGTGTTGATGATACAGACTTTTGAGCTCATTAAGTGGTCACTTTCCACAACCACATCTGTGGTCTAAGCGGCTGTGGCCAGGTGGCCCACGGGAACACCACTCTGCAGAGCAGTGCCCTTCTAGGGAGCACAGGTGGATGGGGAGGAGAGTGGGAAATAGTTCCTCAGAGGTCCCTCTGACCAATTGATTTCCACCTCTGAGGCCTGTCCCACCTTCCCTTTCTAGTTGGAGACTTGGATGAGGGGGCTGGTTAAGTCTGGTTAGAGCTCCTGGGGAAGTCATGTGGCTGTTTCAGAATGAGTAGCTGGGAAGTGGTAAACCTTTCTGGTTGCCCTTTTCTCTACCTGGTTAAATTCAATACGCCCCTTCCTCAACTGGAAAACAATTCAATATGCAATAATGTGGAAAATATGAGTCATCACCGTTATTTTAGATTATAGCAAAAGGCTGTCATTTATCTTATTCCGTAAGTGAAAAGAAAGCAGAGGATGAGTTCCACTGAAGCAAGACGGTGAACGTCCTCTCTGAACATCTGCCTCTGAAATGACAATGGGGAGCCTCTCTGCAGCGGCATGGCGTCTGCAAGGACATAGGCTCTCCAGCTTTGGAATGGCGTGGTCTTGGGTGTGACACTGCTGTGTCAGTTAGGAAAGTCCTGGGGGAAGGCTTCCACAGTTTTGTATACTCTCCCCTCCTGGAGCCTCGATAACTGAGACTTGTCTCTTGGGGATAAAGAAAAAAAAAATTTTTTTTTTAAAGTAGAGATAAAGCCATGAGAGAACAGCAATAATCACTCTCAGTTTAAACCGGCACTTGGTGTTATACAAGACACAGATTAAGAACCCGGTCCAGACTCAAGGTGACTAAAGAAACACAACAAGCCAATGCCAAGTGTGAGATCCCGAATTGGATCCCGGGCCAGGAAAAGGAAAGTTTTTCTCCTGCAATAAAGGACGTTGGTGGCACAACTGGTCGGTGTGAATGAGGTCTACAGATCAGATAGCAGAATTATATCATTGTCAATTTCTTGATTTTGATCATTGTACTGTGGTCATATGAGAAAAAGGCCTTATCTTTAGAAAACACCTGCAGTATTTAGGGGGAAAGGGGGTGTGTCTGCTACTTACTCTCAAACAGTTCAGGAAAAAAATATATATATATATATAATATGTATTTATATATATGGAGAGAGAGAATGATAAAGTAAAGGTGGTAAAATGTTAACATCTGGGAAATCTAGGCAAAGAGATAATAAAATTCTTTACACTATTTTTGTACATCTGAAATTATTTTAGAGTAAAAATCAAACGCAATTTTTAAAGGAATATTATTTTCAAAGCACTGTTATATATCCTTTTGTCATTATTATTTTTAAATCTAGTAATAAGACCTTCTACAGGTTAATTTTTTGAAAGGTTTAAATGTTAGGAACGTATGTTTCTATTGTGCTGGGTTGTCCTTGAATAGTCCACTCCTCCTGACTGGATTATTTGACCTTCAGTGTCTGTTGTGAAATGTTTGCTCTACTTTCAAAATTCCAAATAAGTTACATGCCAGTAAAACGGTAAGTGTCAAGTTACTCCCTGGTTCTGTTCATCCATTGCTTCAGACTTTGAATTAGAGAATGAAATAAACAAATACTTCCATGTTAATCTTTTTCTCCTCCCTTCCACCCCTGATCCCAAATGGTTCCTGGGGGAATGCAGTCCCTCTGGGGAGACATATTAGAGAGATTGTGAGATTTGGCTCCAGACGGCCTACATTTAAGTTCCAAGAGCTAATGCTTATCAGTTAGGTGTTCTTGAGTAATTCATCAAACCTGCATGAACACTGGTTTCTCCATATCTAAATGGAGCTAAAATAATACTTGTTCTCCATTACTTTCTAGATCTGATGAAAGGTACAAGTAAAAGGATACATGAAAGGCTTTGAATCATGCTCCACAGACTTTGGTGATTATTATTTATGGAATTGTGTACACAGCTGAGGCGAGTGGGAGGGTGTCCCTGAGGCCCTTTTTCTAATACTATTTAAGTCGCCTGATGAATTGTCCGTGACACAGACCCAAGGACAAGCTGGCTTAGCTGCTTCCTAGTACCTTGGGGTGATATGTTGAAAAACAGCTACCGTTCATTCATCAAGCACTACCACGTTCTGAACGCTTCATATCATTCATCCTTATAAAAAGTCCCGGAAGACCATATTACTTGATGTTGGCACATTCTGGACCTGAAGCCAAATGTGTATACTTTCTAGCCTGGGCTCCTTTCACTATGCTACCCTGGGTCTCTGGTGTCCAACGAATGGCAACCATAGTCACCATAGAGACAAAGTAATGCTATCTAGTGAGTAGCACCAAAGAGGCTTAAATGGACCCATGGAGAACTGGGTTTTAATGGATCATGACGTTTTACATGTTTCAAATTCTCTACTCCAGCCGAATGAGAGTTTGAGTTTGGGGACTTAAAGGGCACTCCTCTTGGGGTCTGTACTCATCTCTACAAGACAGAGAGAGTTTGTTACTTTCTTACCCATGTTTCAAACATATCTTCTGGGCGCAGGCGACGAAGAGTGGGTCTGAAAAAAAAGGGGGAGAGATTTCTTGAGTAGGGTCACTGTGGCAGATACCGTAGCCTCAGCATGGTGAAATGTAAAATGAAATGCTGGTTCATTGCCAAGAGCAAAAAGAGCCCTAAAAACTTACTTGTCCCCCAGGGAAACAGACCTGTTCTACCCAGCCGGGCCAGACAGCTGAGCCTAACCCACTCAGCTTTTTCATAGACCCACTGATCCAAGGATTATAAAGTCTATTACAAACAACAGGTCAGAGGGCACAGGGTCAGCTCATTCCCAGAGCAAGCCGTTTCCCTCCTCACAGCCAGACACCACTCCAGAGAGCCCACAGCAGGCCCAGAATGAGGAAACCTGAGACACAAAACAGGAAATCTCAGTTTTCCTAGCCCAGCACTATCATTGGGGTTGTTCAGACTCAGAGCAGCCACCTAGAACCAGTACCCCAGCAGAACAGGACTCAGCACTATGGCTTTGATGATCATCTGTAAATGGCAGGGATATCACTGCTTCTGAATAGGGGTCTGCACTTGCAAGCAGAGTTAGATGACTTCTCCCGGTCAGCAAGTCCCCTCAAAGCCAGAGCGAGGCTCATCCCCTTAGGGATGTTTAGGGGAACGGGTAGAACCTATATTCGGCTCATAGTTTCATTTATTTCTGAGCGTTGGTCCTCCAAGTGCTGCCTCCCTGAAAGGACCAGGACTGTCCAGGTGAGGCGATCACAGAGCTCCAGATTCAAGGAACACACCCGTGCACAGGCAGGGTGGGGTAGATGGGCGAGGCGGTGAGCCCACTACCATGTTCCATGTTCCCATTTTGCCCCTTTCTCAAGAGCAGGAATCAGCAAATGACAGCTGGCAGGTCAAATCCAACCAGGGCCTTCTGTTTTTGTAAAGAAACTTTTGCTGGGACATAGCCATACCCATTTGTTTACGCGTGATCTGTGGCTGCTTTCACGCGATAGCAGCAGAGTTGAGTCGTTGTAACAGAGGCCATCTGGCCTCAGAGCCTGAAACATGGACTGTTTGGTCCTTTACAGAAAAAGTTTGCTGCAATAGCTAATCTATAATAATCCATGCAATAGCTAATCTAAGTGGTATCAAGTATTCCACCCCTAGAAGTTCTAGGCATAGAGTATTCATCTTTGGCTAAGTTTACTTAACTATGCTGAATCCAAGGAGGATTCAGAGTAATTAAGCAACTACTCTGCAAAATTGGTATAATGATAAATAATTATCCCATAAGGTTGGAGACTAGATAAAATAATTTCTATATACTACTCAGCATGGTACTCAGCATATAGGAAGCTTTCACTAAATTGCTATCACTAGTAGTGTAGAATTTTCCTCGAGCCTCGCTCTGGCTTTGAGGGGACTTGCTGACCGGGAGAAGTCATCTAACTCTGCTTGCAAGTGCAGACCCCTATTCAGAAGCAGTAATATCCCTGCCATTTACAAATGATCAACAAAGCCATATTGCTGAGTCCTGTTCTGCTGGGGTACTGGTTCTAGGTTGCTGCTCTTGGTGAGTCTGAAATGTCGTACGGGTAGGCTCTTCCCCATTCCCTGGACCCCAGACCCCCCATCCCCTGCATGCCATCTCAGGCACCTTTGATGTTCCTTCACAAACTCCACAATCTCCTCTTCTGTGTAAGGTTTGTCAGGGATGGCAATGGGTTCGTCCATAAACGGCTCAAAGAAGTCAACCTCATTCATCTTCAAGGACAATTTCTTTGCCACCTGTAACAGAAACAAGACAAAGTTTACTTGAATGCAAAGTTTATTTGAATAAGACAAAGTTTATCAGAATAGCTATGGGATGCCCATATGAGAGAAGCACGTATGTTCTTTGTCAAAGACAAAGGATCATGAGCACAGAGTTAACTTAAATGTTCAAGTGATAGGAACTCATCCCCAAAGACCTGGCTGGGCCAGTCTTATTTTGTGATCAAAGAAGGAGAGATGGGAGAAAAAGCCATATCTGGCAAATGGGGGTCAAGCCGGGGCAGGGGGCAGTTGGAATGACAAGTGGGAGATTTAATTCTACAGTCACCATCACTCTACTGTATTTACCAGGACTAGGAAGAAGGAAATGCCCAGGGAGTGTGTTTACTGTTGTGGGTTATGTGGATTTACCTGAGCCAGTTTTGATAGAACAGGTGATTGATGGAAACTCTTCAAGTATGTAAGTACTCAATCAGAAGCCAACCTACTAACCGTGGTGTCCTTGATCAGCTCTAAACCTAAAAATAAACCCTAATTGCTATCTAGGTTGAAACACTGGCCCTATGGTTAAGTCTCTCAGTCCCAGGCTTGCTTGGTGGTTTGTCAGGCTCTGGGAACTTCCAAGTGTGTTACCAGCCAGCCATCCTGCTTTGCTTAAGTGGAAGGGTTTCCGAGGATACGGGGCTTGCAGTGCTAAAACCTGGAAAGACACCAGCAAGCCAGGATGAGCTGCTCACTCTGTAACACACTGAGAGCTCAGGGAACCAGCCCCCAGCCCGGAAGACATTTTCTTTCTTGATTAAAGTGTCCACATGGTCAAGTCTGTTGTCAAGGCAGAATGGTTGCTGTGTTTGCCTGCCCAGCCGCTGAACTCAGGACCTCTCTTTGTCAGATTATTTGAGAGGCCTGGAATGTGCAACACTCTATAGAAAACCAAATGCCATTCTTTTCTAGTTCAGAGCTGTGGTCCAAGAAAGTACAGGGATGAACAGTGGTTCCCTTGAAACGAAAAAGGAATTGCCTGAGAGATAATGCTCTGTGGTGGTAACCCAGGGTGCAGTGTCCTGGGGTTGTGACTAATTGGGGGGCACAAACTGGGGATTGCATAAACTCCTACGCAAGAAGGTCCATTCTGAGGAACCCTGATATCCGTATGGCTTTTGTCATCAATTGGTATTAATTGCAGGTCACTATATTCCAAAAAACATTTATTTCTTCTCTCTCTCTCTCTCTCTCTCTCTCTGTGTGTGTGTAGGAGTCTCACTCTGTCACCCAGGCTGGAGTGCTGACTCACAAGCAGGGTTCACCGTAGTCTCAACCTCTTGGACTCAGGCGATCCTCTCATCTCAGCCTCCCCAATAGCTTATATTACAGCTGCATGCCACCATGCCCCAAAAGACATTTCTTATAGTACTTAAGGGAAAGAAATCTCAGCATCCTACTCAGAGATAAAGAAAACAGCACAGTCAACGGGGATTTTATTGGCATGTTGATTTTAAGAGAGGGAAATGTGAAGTTTTTCTTACTTTTGGTTCCTCTTCTCTGGGGTGAGGGGTGGTGTGGATGATGGGGTGATGAGGCAGGGTACCTGAGCATAGGGAACAGCACATGTACAACCAGTGTCTGGGTTTACACACAGCTCTTTGCAAAGCTGGCCCCGTGGGAGAATGCGCTTGGAAATGGCGTTGGCTTCTGGTTTCTTGAGTTCACTTACCATATATTCTAAGAACCAGAAAACTGTGCTTCTAGGAAATGGGAAGTGATCAGATGAACAAAAACAGTAATAACAGCAAACATACGGAGCGCTTTTTATGTGCCAGACACTGCTGCCAAGTGTTTTAGGTTTATTACTTTATTTAATTTTCATTTTGATTGTCTGAGGCAAGAACTATCATTATACTTGTTTTACAAACGATGAACCACAGGCACAATTTGAGTAAGCCATTTGCCAAGATCACGTATCTGGAGGGGGCAGAGCCTGAAGTCAAACCTCCCATTCGCCCGTGTTGCTCTTTCTCTTCTCTTGAAAAGTACCCTCTCCTTCAATATTGTGTTGATGCTGCACGTGTTTTCGTGAGATGTTTCCTTGTTCCTCTTGTGAGGTGTTCTTACGGATTTATCCCCCATTACAGTCTGCGATAATTAAAACTTCCTGAAGGTGGGAAGGGGCTCCCCGAAGCCACTGTCAAGGCAAGCAGCGTGAATGTGCCATGCATGTGAGTGTGAGCACATGCACTCATGGACACGCATGTGTGGGGCAGCGGGAGTCTCTGGTTTCCAGAAGTGATTTTTTTCTCTCACTGTTCACTCAGAGAGAAAGGAGCAGGTCGGTGAGAGGGGAGGTGGAGTCATAGGAACTGACATTTTTCACTTAAAGGTGCAGCTGAGTGGACACCATCCTTGGTTCACGAGCGTTACAATTATGTAAGAGTGGATTGTACTCGAAAAGCCGAATAGGTGCATGAAATTGAGTTCTTTCATGCTTTTTTTTTTAAACTAGTTGGAATTGATTGTGATAAAGATAAGAAAACTGGAAAAAGTACAATGCCATTGTTCTGACATTTGCATGTGTATTAATTTTGATACAGATGAATTTTCTACTAGTCAGCAAGCCATTTTAGTTGCCAATGAAACCCACTGAAAGTGAATTTAGGCCTTCTTGATATCCGTCTTCTCCACTGACTTTGTTTAGACAGTCCCTAGCTCCTTTTGGCCCTAATGTGATTCAAAAGGGAAAGTGATTTTTTGTCTCACTGTTCACTCAGAAAGAAAGGAACAAGCCGGTGCGAGGGAAGTAGGGTCATAAGAACTGACATTTTTCAATCAAAGGTGCAGCTGAGTGGACACCATCCTTGGTCTTCCGACCCTTTATTTTTGTTTGTTTGTTTGTTTGAGTCGGGGTCTCACTCTGTTGCCCAGGCTGGTCTTGAACTCCTGAGCTCCAACAATCCCCTCACCTCAGCCTCTCAAAGTACTGGCATTACAGGCATGAGCTCCATGCCCAGCCCTCTGACAGTTTCTTGTTTCATCTCTGCTTCCTCAGAGATGTCGGGCCTTCATGTAGCTTGGTTTAGGATCTAGGTCAATTGATGGGTACTGGTCCCAAACCTGTGTGCCCTGTGAAGTTCTCTGGGTAGCTTTTTGAAAATGCATATACCTGGACCCTGTCATAATTCAAAAGTGGGTAAGGGGTCATAGATAAATGGCTTTAAAACTTCTTGGGGGTTACCAATATTGACAGTGATTGGGAACCACTGACTCCCAAATCAGTATCAGCAGCATCCTTGACATCTCATCCTCTTTACAGGTCTCCAGCTCACATGACTCATTTATCTAAACTCCAAATCCTACAAGGCCAGGACTTTTTTTCAGCGTTGTGTCCCTGGCACTGAGGATAGTGCCTGCCACATAAAAGTACTCAATAAATACTTGTAAAATGAATGAATGAATTAAGCCATTTGTCAAGATCACATACCTGGAGAGGACAGAGCCTGAAGTCAAACCTCCCATTTGCCCATGTTACACTTTCTCTTCTCTTGAAAATTACCCCTCCTTCAATATTATTTTGATGCTGCACGTGTTTTAGTGAGATGTTTCCTTGTTCCTCTTGTGATGTGTTCTTACGGATTTATCCCCCATTACAGTCTGCTATAATCAAAACTGAAAGACACATCTGGATGAATGTTTTCCCAGCCTGTTTTCCCCAGATTTCCTAACACTTTCAGTAGCTTCACAATTTTTGCTGCCTCAAAGTCAAGACTTGTTATCTTATTTTGAGGTATTCTCTTATCTTTCTCTCCATCTCACCAACAGCCAGGCCCTCTTGTCACATCCACTTTTGCCAGTTGTTCCTTTCATCTTTGTGACTGTATTAGTGCCTCCTTGTCCCTTGTCTCTCCTGGTTACAAACCTCTGCAAACCATGGCCAGGTCCCTCCAAGATCCCCTAGGGTGTGTTGTACAAACAAGTCATTTCAGCTATCTCATGACATTGATTTCTTCCCCTCCTCTGCTCCAGCACCCTCTCATTGAGGCTTCTACTGGGTGCAGCCACGCCTTCTCGACCCCACCAACTCCCATGGGATACCACCAGCCCCTTACCCCAACTGATGGGTGCAAATTCTTAAGTCTCAAATGGTATCAGAGTCCTTTCAGTGCAACAGCTCACCTTCCTGTATCCTTCTCCTTTCATATGGCTACATGAACTGTGGTACTCAGGACTCAGTGTCTCACCAAGTTTTCAGCAAAGCAGCTTTCTGAGTTTTTAATTACAGCCTGAATCACCTTCTTCCTGGGCCACAGACATGAAGCCATATAGTTGCACTCGGAGGCACTTCTGAAAACAGATACTGCCCCAAACTCAGAGTTGAGCCACCCCTCTAAGAACTAAGGCTTTGTTGCTGGGCCAGGACGGTCTGCCGGCCTCTCTCTCCTTTCTTCCCCAGGAGCCATTTTAGCTACTCCTGGTCCTTCAGAACTAAATGTCAGTAATGGGCTCTCTGTACCTCCTCTTCTCTACAAACATTCTATCCAACCTCTCATCCTCCCGGGCCTAGATGACTGCTTTCTTACTAACAATAGCACTCACAGTTAGCTAACATTTACTAAATGCTTACTGTGTGCTAAGCACAAGCTAAGCAGTTTATGTATACTGCTTCGTTCTCTGGGGTGCAGGAGGACAGTGTGTTGACTTTGAAGTCAGGTAGACCTGAGATTATCGCAAGTGTTACAATCCACTAACCATGTGCCCGTGAGCAAATCACTTAATCTCCCGATATTTTAACTTTATCCTCTGTAGAATGAGAAATGAACTAAGAAAACCCATGTAAACCTCTTAGCACAGACTCTGGCACAGACTCTTAGCACAGACTCTGGCACATAATAAGTACTTAATGAGCGATAGTCATAATTCTCTCTCATATTTTTGCTCAAGACCTCACCCACCTCTAATCCAGTTAATCAGGGAACATTTTCTTCAAGTTTAGATTATATTACTTAGATGGTAGACCTCTCTTCTGGATTATATGCTTCAAGAAAGGGCCGAGTCCACAGAAATGACTTACTAGATACCTGAACTGAACGCGACCTCTTTCCATCATGTCCCTTCCCTGACTCAGCACATGCTGGCTTCCACTTTCCAGAGGAAACAAGTGTAAAGGCTTGTGAGCACTGCCTTACTCCTTAGTGGGCCACTCTCTGATTAACTTTTAATTGATCAAGAACTTAGTTTGTCCTAGGTTTACTTGTCCTAGCAAATACGATGATTTAGGGCTTTCATTTTGTATGCGTATGTGTGCGTGTGTGCGTGCACCCCGAATCTCAAGGGCAAGAATAGGGTCTTCAATTTAATGGTGCAGAGCAGAGGAAAGGGCATTAGTTTTGGGCCCAAATGTCCTAAATTGGGATCTCAGTGCCTTTAATTTGCTGGAGACCCCGGATACCACATAATCTTTACAAGTCTGTTTTCTGGGAAATAGGAGTTCTTAACTTTCAAAGGCGTTTAGAGAATTGGGGATAACATAGATGCAACATGGCAAATTGTACCCAACCCACAGAAAGCACTCAGTGAATAGTAGCCATTTTAGTCGTCACAGGAGCCAGAGGGGAGTAGTCTGACTGCAGTAAAACCCAACTAAATTACCCATTGATTCAAGATCTTTCCATTTCTGCTGTTCTCTGGCTCATAAAATCACTTTTCACATTCAGAAAATAAAGAGCAATTGGATTGTAGAAAAGTACCTCAAAAACATCTACCAGAGAAGTAGGTAACTTTAAAGCACCAAGGATTCTGATGGTTAACGTTCCTCCTTCCCCATGCTGGTCCATGTCCTAACCCAGTGGAAAAGGCAGTGTGTGACCCCAGGAAGGCAGGGGACACCCTCTAAAGAAACAAGGCAACAGTGGCTCAGCGGCTTGGCACACTCCAGGCTTACACATTTCCCACGCTTAGTGCACGAGAGGGTGGGCAACCCCTTTCACTTGACGCTTTTGGAAATATCCTACTTCCTCTGAATGAATCGTCTCTGCACGCATCTCTCCTTCAATTGTGATTTACTGGCATGGTCCTGACATTTCTGGGGAAAGAGGCAAAGGAGGATGGCTAATGTGGATGAGAGAAGATAAAAAGTGGTGAGAAGTCCAAACCGGAATCTTTCACGCCGGCACAACCGTTCACATTGGAGCTTCCTGGGTACTTACCCCTTTGTCGAAGGTGGCGAAAAATTTAATGTAAGGCTGGAAGTGTTCTGCTGCTTCTTCAAAAGCCTTGTAATCTAAGAGGAAAAGATGAGAGGGAGAGACATTTTCAAATCGCACCACAGAATCTTTCCTTTTTAAATGATGCCGAGAGAGTGGAAAGCCAATTAATCCCGATTGGATATTTATTTGGTAGATAATATGTAGATAGGTGATTATTTTTAGTACCAGTTATTTATTTATTTATTTATTTATTTGGTTGTTAAGGACAGGGTCTCACTCTGTCACCCAGGCTTGAATGCAGTAGCACAATTATAACTCACTGTGGTCTTAAACTCTTGGGCTCAAGGGATCCTCCTGCCTCAGCCTCCT
>CAUYQG010183002.1:0-27901 GCA_963574415.1 Tarsius wallacei
CCCTGGAGAGGTGGACTTTCTGCAGCAAGGCTGGCAGGAAGGCCGTGGGAAGCTGGGGAGTGTGTCTATGCCTGTGAACTCTTCCTTTTTTGAACAGGGTAGAGATGTCCTTAAGAAAATATTCAACAGCTTAGTGAACTCTGCTGCGCCGGACCCCTAGATGTCGGGGTAGAACTCGGCCCCGTGGTCCGCGGTCTGCAGCACCGGCTTCTGCTCCAGGGCGGACATTCGGCTGAGGACTTCCGCGGACAGCGCGTAGCTGTTCCCAGACTTCTCCTCGAACCAGCTGTCCAGGGCCCGCTTGGCATCGAAGTTGGCGATGGGCGGCCCGTTCACGGCGATTGTCAAGAGGTCGCTGAGCTGCTCCAGGGTCAGGCGGGAGCGGTGGTTTTTGCGAACTCGCTGGAGGGCACTGCGGCCTTTCTCACAGCACGCAGTGGACGTGGGGAGGACTTTGAGAACCTGGATGATCTTGTTCAGGAGGGGAAACCTCTGCTTGTACTTACAGATGTGGCTGATCAGGTCCTTGAAGCCGTTTTTGGTGTAGTAATCGGCCTTGAGTTCCCGCCACTCCAGCAGCAGACTCCCCCGCGGGTCCAGTCCTTCCCGACAAAGGTCCCGCGAGAAGGTGGGGATGGCCTCCAGGTGGTCGAGGATCTGCACCATGTCCTCCTTGCCGTAGCTCACGAGCTCCTCGCTGCTCCTGGGCCAGGCGGCCAGGTCGAACACCTGGCAGGCCTTGACGAAGCTCCGGCTCCGGGAGTCGAACCTCTGAGCCAAGATGACTTGGGTCTTCTGACAGATCTTCTCCCTGATGGCCTGGAACTTGGCCTCCGCCACCCTGAGGTTCTTCATGGCGATCCCG
Organism: Tarsius wallacei; assembly: GCA_963574415.1. Taxonomy (NCBI): domain Eukaryota; kingdom Metazoa; phylum Chordata; class Mammalia; order Primates; family Tarsiidae; genus Tarsius; species Tarsius wallacei. The sequence goes on from CAUYQG010183002.1 coordinate 866, forward strand.
TTGAAGCTCTCCCGGAAGTTCTCCTCGAACTCCTGCAGGTACTCGCCCGGGGAATCGGCCAGCCGGCTGACCTCCTGGATGGCCTCCTCGATCTTGTCGTCCACCTGGGACACCAGCAGGTACTCGCCCTGGAAGACGTAGGCCAGGCGCGACAGCACGGCGATCACGTCCAGCAGGAAGTAGATGAGCTTGATGGACTGGTAGTCCATGAGGAACTGCAGCAGGGCCAGCGCGATGGCCGAGGCGTCCGCCCGCTGCGTCTGGCTGCTGACGTCCTTGAGATGGGCCACCACCTCCAGGTAGTCCTTGATGAGGGCATTGAGCACGTTCTGCTCCCCGATGATCCACCGCACGGCCCGGATGTCCCCCAGGAACTCTGTCTCCTCGCAGAGCGTGGCCGCCGTGGACCGCAGCTCGCCCATGAGGCGCGGCGAGTAGCGGTAGAAGCTCAGCAGCTGCTTCAGGTTGTTCTCCAGCTCCTCCAGGCAGGGCAGCTCCTTCCCGCTGATGGCGTCCAGGATCTCCAGGTGGGGCCGGTGCACCATGAAGGGCAGACACAGCAGCCAGGGCAGCGTCTTGCGGATGGTCATGAACATGCTGGCGCGCAGGCTGGCCGTGACGTTGGCCCCGTCCACGCCCAGGCCGACGGTCGGCTTCTCGTCCTGCAGCCGGATGCCCAGGGCTGAGAAGGCCCGGTCCAGCGCCTGGAGGTAGCTCTCCGTGCTGGAGAAGCCTAGTTCCTGCAGTGACAGGAACTCCGTGGCCGGGGGCCCGTCGCTGCTGGTGTACTGGACGTAGACGGCCACCGTGTCAGCCAGCAGGTCGTCGCTCTGCCCGTCCAGGATGATGCTGAGGCACGGCGACTGGCGGATGCGCTCCACCAGGTCCTCCCGCAGCGCCCGGGCGATGTGGTGGATGAGGATCTGGCAGTCGCCCTCGTTCATGTACTGGTCCACCACCTTGAGCTCGCACTTCCTCAGCAGCTCGGCCAGGGGCCGGAAGTCCAGGTAGGGCCGGCCCTCCAGCGCCAGGTGGTAGGCGGTGTTGAAGAGCAAGGTCATGTTCCGACACATCTCCTCCGTCTTCTCCGGGTGCATGCGGAGCTTGTACAGCTGCAGGCACTTCTTGTGCAGGTTGCTCTGGCTGTGTAGCTTGATGGTGTGGATCTTGAACTGCTTGGAGCCGATGATGAAGGCCGAGGTGCGCGAGGACTGCACCGTGTACTGGCGGCAGACGTGGCACCACATCTCGTTGAGGGTCGGGGAGTACCGCAGGAACCAGAACTTCTTCAGCCACTCCTGCTTGAAGCGCCGGATGCGGCGCCCGGTGGCCGACGACAGCTTCGAGGGCTCGTCGGCCGCGGTCGTCATGTCGTTGGAGACGGATTCGTCCGCCGAGTCGACCTCCTGGTCGTCGTCCTCCAGGATGGCGGGGCCAGAGACCATGCTCTCTGAGGCTGGAAGACAAACGGGAAGGAGGCGTTTACACCGGGGGGGAAACACACACAGACTCTCCCAAAATGAACAGGAAATGCTGCCCGGCAGGCAGGAGTCACACCGCGGGAGGCGGAAGTCCGTGGAAGCCTATGGCGGATGGACTCCCGGCCCGGGGTCTACGCCTAAGTGCTTCTGTCCTCCCACGCAACTTGTCCTCACTGTGGTTGCCACGCTGGCTTTCCATCACCTTCAACGTGCCCCAGGCCGCCCGCCCCTGCCCTCCACGTGGGGGTGCTCGAGTGATTTTAAATGCTCCCTACCAAGTGGACATCACAAGCTAGCAGGGCAGAACTGATGGAGGGAGAAAAGGCACCCTGCTCATACCAAAGGGACACGTCAAGGACTTGGGACTGGTCCTCCCCCCCACCCCATGTGAATGAAGGCGACCTGGATGTGGCTCAAGTGATTTCAGGATCGAAATGCAGTTTAGTTTCAGATGCATGCTCTGAATATGTAAACAGTCTCACTCAGCGGCAGATGCGAACTAAAAAAACCTCTCCGGCCATCTAAAAGATCAACTCCGACTTTTCCAGGCAGCGGATAGGCAAGGGCGAGGCATGCAGGTGGATGCCCTGGACCCCCTGGCTCTCCATCCTTCTACAGGTCGGGGGACGGGGGCCATGCGTGGCAGCACAGAGATTCAGGAAGAGAAGAACCAGGCTGCGTTCCCGGACTGAGTCTGGGAAGCCGTGAGACCTCCCCGGCAGGACGCCTACGTGGGACTGGGGAGCGAGGAAGGCTGGGTTTAGAAGCTGGTCTTTGGGCAAAGCACCAGCAGGACCGCCAGAGAAAGGCAACCGGTCAAGAACACAGCACACACCCCTTCTGCAGCGGAATTTCCTTTATTGACAGGAAGGATACAAGGGCGACCCATGGAGCGTCCCACCAGAGCTGCCGACGGGCCTGCCAGAGGCCCTGAGGACGTGGGCTCCCCCGCGGAGGTGGCCACCTCCACGGGACCCTCCTCGGGTCTCCCGGAAGGTGGCTTTGACAGAGAGCTTTAGGCTACCCTCCACACAGCCCACTGTGTGCTCTTCCCTCCGACAACAAATGCATCCAAACCAACTTACCTGCAGGGTCTGGGAACTCTGGGAGCTCCAGTACCTGTGGTGGCAATACGGGGGGCTCGGGAAGTTTCCCAGACTTAAGCATGTCTAGTTCTGCCTGGAGTTCTCGAACCTTCTTCTTCAGCCGAATACAGTTAGGGCAAAAAGAGGTGGTGGGGAGTTCATGGGGGTCGGACGCAAGGGAGGCTTCGGCAGGGCTGTCGGCCTTGAATGACGAAGGCTCTTCCTCTTCATCCTCCAGTGGGCCTGGCTCCTTGGAGACGCCCTGGGGGACCTTCCAGTCCCCTTCCCCCTGGGTCCGGCCGACACTCTGCATGCCGTGGGCCATGGTCGTCACACACCGACTGTAGGCATCATCCTGGTACTTGGGGACTTTCCTGATGACCAGTGAGGTGCTCAGTGCCAGCTGGTGGGCTTCCACCTTGGCCGATTCCAGCGAGGCCTCCAGCACATCCTTGAAAATGAGATCGATTTTCTTCTTCTTGGCCTGGGGGTGCACGTCCCCCTCGTCAAAGCCACGCTTGTAGGGACTTTTGCCCTGTCTCAACACGGGGAGCTGAATGGGACCCCTCAGGTTTTCTGGGTTATCCAGAGCCTGTTCAGACTTCTCCCTCTGCAACCTCTTCTCTCCTAGGAAGGAAAACCAGGGTGTAAGGAAGTGGGGAAAACCCCCAAATCGGAGAAACCAACAGCAAATAAAGTCGGCGTCTCGTTAGGAAGTCACCTGCCACATCCCTCTAGGTCTGGCCTTGTGGGGGAGGCGGGTCACTCAGTGAGTCACAGGACCCCAAAAGTGGAAAGACCTTTTCTGAAAATAGACAGTTTCAAAGAAGCCTCTTTTCCATAAGCTCTATGCTTGTATGTTAAGAGGAATCTGCAGGGAAGGACAATTGGAAGTTCTTTCAATGGGACCTGATATCCTGGGACTCTAGAAGATGGCATCCCACCTCATCATACTGGGGGTGGGAATATATGTCAGAGCCAAGTTAATACTTATTTCCTCCCAACCTTGGTGGCTTCCCCCTCCAGCCCTAGCAATGACAAGATGGCTGCTTTGACTTGGTAAAAGGTACACAGGAAACACCCTGAGCCTCACTCCTCTCTGGCTGCTCTGAAGACATCTCACTTAGGGAAAAGTCCATCCTATAGAAATCGTCCTTTCTAATTCTCCCAGGAATCAGAAGACTAGGAATACATGAGAAAGCATGATCTGAACCTCTGTGGCTCTCACTGACGGCTAAGGCCGGAAGAAAAGGGAAGACTGTGATACCTACAATGCTGAGAGCCCCGAGATGGCAGCCTCTGACAAGATAAAGGACAAGGTAGCCACAATGACCCACAGCAATCTCAAAATATTGCTATGTTTCCTTACCCGGCAATTCAAAGGATGTTTCCTTTTCTATTTCTTTGTATCATGTGAATTACTTCAATTCACTTTGAATTACTTCGAAGACTTTAATGAGATCCCCAACAATGAATTACTTTTGCTTGTTTTTTTTTTTAAGTGACCAATATAGTTTCATAAGCTGCTGATGCATCCTGGGGGAGAGATGCTTAAAAGGCAGATATATCTCTTTAGCCCTCAGAAGGTCCTGACAGCAGCCTATGGGACTCAGAAATCTCAAAGGCTTCCTAGTCCAAGGGCAGGGACCCTATGTGATGTGACTCTGAGCAATGACTTGACCGAATTTTTGTTGTAATTCAACTTCTGATGGCTGCACTTGCTAAAGGCTTCTGAGTGAAGGCCCAGGGCTTTCCATGAGCAATCCAGATTTTCCATGCTTGGCTTCCCACAGCTGGCATGGGGTGCTATGGCCTGTGCTGTGTTTGATTTCAGGTTTCCTACAGGTAAGAGCACAGAAGGGAATAACCTACTCGGGGTGCCCCTTTTCTGTTCACATACAAATGCTTAAAGAACAGTCTTAACTCCAGGGCTTCCAGAACTCAGGCAGTTTCCCACAGCCCGAATTTCTAGCACAGCTGAGTGCAGAAAGGAGAGAGAGACATGCTTGTCTAGTAGACTAGATACAGCACCTGCCATTGAGAATCTCTTAAAAAAAATCAACGCTTCCATCTTCCCATAGGCTAACCAGGCAGCAAACAGATAAGGACACTGAAAGGTCAAGGCTGCAAATTACCAGATATTCCACATCAATGTTGGAAAACGAGGTTGTTCAAATTTCCTGTGATGAGTGAGAAATCTTTTTGGACTTAAGGTTTTCAGAAAAATCTATTTTTCAAAAAATCTATTGGCCAAAAAAGACCTTTAAGTATTATGAAATTGATTCCAAAGCTTCCATGAAATATGGATAAACAAAAAACAAAGCAAAATAAAAAAACCTCAGGGTAAATAAAGGACTCAAAGTAGATCGAATAACATAGATTTTTTTGAATAGAAGCTTTAGATGCACTCTATTCTTCAAAGGTAACCACAAAGGAATATTTTACACTCTCTTCAGGAAGCTCCAACCAATGTCCTTACTTAATCAGGACTAATAATTCATGCTCTGGCCTTTATCAGGGCTCCAACCTCCAATTACAAGGAAACCTCCTTCTGTGTAAGACCTTAAGTAACTGAGCGTGAGGGATCTCCCTTCCAGAGAAGGACTGACACAACAATCTAAGACCACCTCTAGAAGTATCCAGGGCCTGCTGAAGCTACAGACACATAACCACAACCACTGAGCTCCATGACTGCTCCCAAGGGCTTCAGGCCCAGACCATCCACAGCTCTGGCACTGTCCTGCTGTGGCCTTCAGTTTCCCTCCTGTTTTCTACTGTTCAGCTTGTCCCGGAATAGACACCCTTCCCTCCTGTATCTCCATACGTCTCTGTGTATTTCCTTTCAAGTCTGTCTGACATGTCTCCTTTGAGCTTACTCCCTTCTCCGAGAAGTTCCCTTGGGTCTTGGGGCTCTCTGATCATGATGCAGCTTCAGGTGCTCTGCAGAAGACCCCTGGGAACAAAAGGACATTGCAAATCCAGAAGACTGCAAGAAGGTGATGGCCAAGGGGTGAAACCTGTGTTCACAGATAGGACTTCTCTCAGTTTTCTCTTCTTCTGGTGGGATGATTCTTTGGGAAACTTCTTGGCTGTCTTCATTCATTTCTTCTTTCATCCATTCAATCAAGATTGACCGTGTCCCTATCAGACACTTTTGTCTGAGGAATCTCCAGAGGCCACGTGGAAACCACGGCAATGTCATCATGGAAGCGTGCCTCCCAGTGAAACCAACATGTGCCCAACCCCCAGATCCAAAGAAGACAAGAGATGAGTATGTTTATTGAGTCTCCTCTCACTGCTCATTCAATCACCAGATACCTTTTACCAAGTCAGGCAGCAGCTGGGCACACAATGTCCACGGTTTGCCTTGTTCTGTTTTGCTTTTAAGGATCGCTTAATTCTGATAGGTCACCCTACCCCTTCTCACCTTCTCCATTCGTATTCCAAATGAAGATTTATTTCCAATAAGTAGGTTGGTCAGGAACATAATGAGGTGAGGCTCGGGCATAGCATTGGTTCCTGGCTGGGTATTTGGTGTGTGGCTTTAGTGCAAAGAAGAACCCCTTGAAAAGAAGGGTCCGGACTCACCAGTTTACCCTGGCCTGGATGAAGATGGAATAAAGAGATAAGGGGCTGGGAGCCTGGGAGTATTTAAAACCACTTCCAAGTGATCCCTTTAAATGGAGCCTGACTACCTGTTGGGTATTATGTTTACTATTTGGGTGATGGGGCTTTAATAGATGCCAGATCCCCAGCATTCTACAATACACCCATGGAACAAACCTGCCCACGTACCCTCCTGAATCTAAAATAATAATTAAAAATAAAAACAGCAACAACAACAACAAAGAAAAAAATCAGTGGAACCTGAATGGACACCCAACCCTCTAGGCCTCCCACACCTAAGTCAACCTTTCCACCTCCTTCCCACCTTCTCCTTCCGATAGAGACTGTTCTTTCAAACCATAGCACAAGGACTGCCGGCAGCAAGTGCAGGAGGAAGCAGGGAAGAGAACAGTTTAGCCTGAGAGGCCACAGAGCATTGTAGGTTAGAACTTAGACCCTGAAGTCAGACCGGAGTCGAAACCTAGCTCTGCGCCTCCCAGACACATGACCCTGGAGGAATCTCTGTATTTACTGGATACTCGGTTTGCACATCCATGGGTCAGATAATCCAGGTGGGATCATGGACATTCGAAGTTTAGAACTGAGGCTTCCTGTGATAGAGGCAGGCATTGTCTTACACGTGGTATGCCACTGGCGTCCCATGGGAACATGGAGAAAACCTCTTGGCACCCATTGAGTATTTAGTTAACGTCACCTAGGATTGCTCTGAGTATTGAGTCAGCGGCAGTTTGTGACATATTTCCATCAGTCTGAGCTGGGGAAACAGGCCCAGTTTTGATTCGACTGAGTTTCTTGGCTTTGGGGACTTGTCTCTGCCACGGATAGCCTGACATGTGTGTGGCAAGGGTTCCTGAGACCGTGTCGAGGGGAGGAAAACACCCTGGGGTAGCCACTGCCTGGCCCAGAGCCGCTGCTCAGACCTCACCCATCTGTCCTCCTGTGTGGCTCTGGGTCCTCTCACTGCTGGGAGCTGGACTCCCATTGGTTTCCTTAGGAAGCGCTAGAGAAGCTGGCCTGGCCTCCCGGGGCTCGGGCACTCACCTCTGGCCAGGTTGCGGTGGATGGTCTCCTGGGACATGCTGTGCAGGCGCTTCATGTAGTCCTCGCTGTACCAGACCCGCAGCCGCTCCCCGGGCCGGATGTCCCTGCACGCCCGGAAGTAGATGCACTCGCTGTGCTGGAACGCCAGCAGGTTCTGCTCCCTCTCCTCCCGGGAGATGACCACGTACCTGGGGGCGAGGGGGACAGGTGAGAACGCCGGGCCACCCTCCTCTCCTGAGTGCCCACCGGCGCCGGCATGGTGCTGGGCCAGTGAGGACGGCGAGAAGTCCACTGACGCCTGGGCACGTGTGGATGGGGATGGAGCGGCTGCCGTGTCCAGGGAAGGAGCACCAGCCAGAGCCAGTCCTGTCCGATGTCACCTTTTTTTGTGACCTTGAGCAAGCCTCCAGACCTCTAAGAATCTGCTTTCCGAGAATGGAAATGCCCTGCCTGCCTCTTAGGTTATGGAAAAGACAAGATTCAGCACCAGTTACACCCTGTCCCCTCTTCACTAATTTCCACAGATCCCGATGGTGATGGGGGGCAAGCCTTGAACTGGTTTCACCCTACCACAAAGCTTAGTAGAAGCAGCCTGGACACGAGGTGCCTGAGAGATTCATTAATAAATGCTAAAGATCAAAATCTTTAAAAACAGGGGTCCGATGGGGACAGAGACAGAAGATAAATAAGAGAAAATAAAAGGATGGCAACCACTGATTAATTTCACTAAATGACTTTGAGATAAGGAGGCTCAGAAAGGCCAAGTGACTTGCCCAAGGTAACACAGTTAATAGGAGCTTTGAGGCCTGTGCTTTTCCCGCTCTGCCTCATGGCTCCTATGTGGGCATGTAGGGCACCAATTCGGCAATACCCAGATAACCACTAAAACTCGGTGAAACCCTCAGAATCCGCAGCCCTTGTCCATTCTCGTTGCAACAACTTTTCCCACATCCAACCTGCCACCTTGCCATCACTTCCAAAAGTTAAGAGGACCCGACACCCGCCCAGAAGGGAAGCTTGCAGATCAAAGGGCAGGTGGAGATTATGTGGAGCTATAGGCTTGGTGCTACCCACATGCCTAGGAAACCGGGAGTCAAAAATAAACCGCCTTCCTTACGCTGTCATTTGCTGCAAAGGCCGGGGAAGAAGTGAAAGTCTGACAGGTGTAGCCCAAGGAACCGCATACCCATCATTCAAAGAAAAAGTCAAGGATAAAGACAGACGAAAAGGACTCGGCCATCACTCACAGGAAGAGAAATGTAAAGCAACGTGTTGTCTCATGATGCAGGTTTTTTGTTTTTGTTTTTTAAAACAATAGTATTGGTATCGGTCACGGTGGTGAGGAAGGTGTCTCCCACACCAATCGTGCAGAATAGACTGGCATGGCCCTTTGGAAAACCAATTGTCACAAGAAAAATTAGATGTGGGTGTGCAAATCCTGCATGCCACTTGTGCTGACTTACATCACTGTGCAAAGACAGAGACATCTCGGGGTTCAACACTAGAGAAAGATATAATAAGTGACGTTATATTGGCACAATGGGATGTCACCCATCTACAGAAAAATGTTTTCAAACAAACTTTTCACGACATGGAAACACAGTGTTGATATAATATAGCCTGAGAACAACAGGACTAAAGCATGAAGACAATCATTCCAATAATGCCCTAAAAATAAGCCTCGGAAAGCGACTTCAGGGAAATATAGCCATGCTTTAACAGTGATTATCCCTTAGACGTGGGTTTGCTTTGTAACTTTGTGTATTTTCAAAGCTTTCCTCCATAAGCAATTATCGCTATAACCACCCCACCCCACCCCCAGCACACACAAAGGAGAGAAATACACAAATGTCAATTCCAGTACGAGGTGGCAGTGGTGGCAGCTGTGGCAGGCAACAGCATTGAGAATCTACATTTGAGAAGCCCCAGGGATGGCGCCAGCCGCCCCGCACCTACGTCCTGCCCTTCTCATCCGGAGAGCCCAGGAAGAGGCTGTCGCCTTCCAAAGAGGACTGCTGAAGTCCGAGGAGTAAGTCATTCTGCCAACAGGATACAGCAAGACCCCAGAATGAGTGAGAATGAGATGGACGGGACAGCAAACACTGGCTGCGTCTGCTTTGCTCTTCAGAGAGAAACGAGTCACAGCCTCCACCCCGCGGGTGTGGAACTCAAGATTTGCAGTGCTCGGATCCTCAGAACTCGCACCCCATCCAGGCTCTAACTTGGCCCCAACGCGGCTGTCTTTCACCAGCACCCTGAGCTATGAGGTAACTTCCATGCACCAAGCAATGACGTTATTGACAGAGAACTCGAGGGAAAGGAAAAGGGTTCTAGCTCAGAGAAGTCACTCAAATGGACACTTGTCGATCTCAGCACAACCACCGTGCAGCCAGCCTGTTCTCCGTATCTGAGGTGTCCTCTGAATACACAAAATACTTCCAGTCCCCAATCTACTGAGAGTCTGAGCTGTGACGGCCCAAAATATCCAACCTTGCGGTCAGCACAGAAGTTGTCCCAAACGTTCCGGCCCCCAGATACCATCCATGCATCCTTTTTTCTCCCAAGAGACTCACAGAGCACTGTGAAAGAGGATACTATCTTCTTTTTTCTTTTTGCTTTTTTTTTTTCAGTTTCTAAACAGCCATCAGACCCTAAAAGCTAGAATTATTTCTCTGGCACTCAACTTCAAGAGAAAAATAGAGATGAGGAACACGTTCCTATCAGGGGTCTGTATATTCTAAAGAGCAACCTCTAGGGTGTGTCAAAAGGGGTAGAAAGACTCAAGTCCATTACCCTCCCCATCTTCTGGCTCTTTTCTACCCAACGAGAATCACTATTTAGAAAGATGCCCCCAAGACTTTGTACAGATCACACAGTATTTCCAAAGGCAGGTCAAAACTAGTTCGGGTCTTGTTGTATTTGGTTGTTGAGACTTGGCATTTGGCATGACGTATGTGGCCACTCTTGGTGACTCACAGAAGCCCACTGCCCTGAGAAGATGTTTACGTTGTGTCATTTTTTGAGGTAAAGCTAGGTGGAGCCAGGTAAGTGCCAAAACCCATGACTTCCAACGAGGTCTCCCCTTTTTAAGCGTTTTGCAGTGACGCTTGATGGCCTGACCTACTCCCAGAATCCTCCTGTCCCCATTCACAACAACCCCTTTATGAAAGACCATCACGTGGCAAGAGCCCCGCCATCCCCCCAAAGAGTGGAAGGCCTCCAAGGAGCCCACAGTCTAGTCACTGTGGCTGAGAGGAGTCACCAGGTCACTAGCCCTTAGAGACAGCACAGCACGTGCCCAGCCAAGGCCGTCCTGCAAGTGCTATTTGATAGCATTTCGACTCCAACCCACAGAAGGAGGAACCTTTGAAGCAATCAAAGGGTGGGTGGTAGTACTGGTGGTGACCGTAGAAAGCTCTAGACTGAACCTGTCACGATGCTAATGGACTGCTTTTATTCCAACCTACTGGCTGACCTTGGGTCCCGGGCAGATAAGCACTAAGACAACTGTTCTCAGACCTCACCCACCGTGTCTTATCAAGGGCACCACATGTCCTAGCTTGGTCAGGAAGCAACTATTAGTTCCAACACAAAAGAGAAAGTAAGCCACAGGGCATCCATTTTGCTGGAGGGGACTGACTGACCAGCCCAGGCTGGGACACTGCTGTTCAGGGAGTATGTCTTCGATGGAAACAAAGCTGCCTCTGTCAGGGAGGCAGGAATGGCCCGGGCTGGCCTAGCAGAGGCTGAGCTCTGTGGACTCACATGCATTTAGGTCTCAGGGCTGGGAGCGACTTTGGGTCACGCGTCCACACACAGGTGGTCACCCAGCCTCTGACAGGATACCACCCCCAGCCCTGGCATGGCCCAAGGACTCCCTCAGAAGGCTTCCCACTCAGCTCCGGCCGCTTGCCTGTTTTTTTCCTCCCGTTTTCCTTCCAAGTTAGCCCACAGTCCCTACTGCAGCCAAGAAACAGACACGGAAATCTTTTCCATCCCAAGCTGACGAGTCTCTTCACCCCACTGTCCCTTCTGCTCTGACCTCTGCTCCGGTTTCACTGCTTCTGACACAGCACCTTCCCTCCCCACGACTGGAGGGAGAGACCAGCCAGCCACTGCTTAGCTTGCTGACCTTGGGGGCGGAACCTCAGGCCTGTTTTGTGGCATCTTTGCATCGCCTGGAAACCAGGTAGTCTCGGTTTCTGTGGCCATGCTGTTTGGCCAAGAACGACAGAAGAGGTCCTAGATTCCAAGAGGCCAAAGGTAAGTTGGAACCTAGTACAGAGGGGCCTGTGGTCAAGACCTGGGGAGTCCCTGCCTGGGAGAAGCTCTCTCTGCGACTGGCGGTGAGCCAGGACAAAGCACAGGTGAGGAGATTTCCTCTCTGCTGGGGAGGCCCCCGGTGGGAGCCAGAGGAAGCAGCTCCCAGGTGGGCAGAGTCTGCTCGTGCCAGACAGACGCCCAGATGGGCGGGGGAGGGCCATCTTCAGGGCAGTCCTAAAAGGCGCTGGCAGAGAATGGCTCTCGACCCTTCTAGAGTCTCTCGTTAGAAATGACTTTTTTCCCAGGACCTCTGACTTACTTTTAGGAAACAAAAGGGACACGCAAAGTGGCAACAGCTCTTTGGGTGTGCAGAGAAATGAAACACAGCCGAGCAGTCACGTGTGTGGATGCCGTCACCTGTCTGCCTGCGCGTGTCTTCCCTGTCCTCTGAGGGCCTGTCACAGTGCCGGGGACCTGAGGGCTTCTGGAATCAGGGAAGTTGAGGGGCCCTTGAGCCCTTCTCGCCAGCATGCTCCTCCTGAATCGTCTAGCCCTTGCTTTGGGGGCCTTCAGGTTTTCACAGGAAGCGAAAAAAAGAGAGTTCACACCAAAGAAAGATTCTGGAGACTGGGCGTTGTTCAAAGTGTGAGATCGATTTCTTTTTATTGCCGTCTTAACAAAAATACTTCGGAAGGCAATCTTGGATTCCAGCATGGGAGGGCAGGGCGATTCTGGGCGATAATCAAGCCACTGGGCTGTTGGGCAGGGGAGTGTTCAGTTTGAGGGAGCAGGAGCCCCTAGAGAACCAGAGAACGGGGGGCGATGGAGGCAAGGGTGCAGGGACACTGCAGCTGTCTCCCTTCCTCCCTGCGCGGGACAGAGCTCGGTCTGGGTCTACAGGGCAACACTCCGGGGCCGGCCTGGGCAGGCACCAGGCACAGCACTCCTCCCAGCTCCTGCTACGGCTCCAGGAGGCGGGTTAGGAGGGCAGAGGGGGGCTGGGAGACTCTGCTGGGGTCAGCCTGGGGGAGCAAAGAGGACACAGAGCCGAGCTGCACCCAGGTCAGAGCTAAGCTTGCACCTGCCACCTGCCACTTCCCTCCCTAACACTAACCACCCGGCTCTCTTTCCACACTCCAAGACAAAACACGAAGCTAGAGATGTATGTAGCCAGTGCGTGTGCAGCTCAAGCAAGCAGAGGCAAGGCATGCTGGAACCTGGAACAGGGTACGAGCCCTGCTGGGCTCTGGGTGCTTTTAGCAGCCGGAGGACGGGCTGCCCTTTGGCTCCTAAGACCTGGGCCCTGCTTCGGCCCAGCTACTGGCCACCAGCTGTAGGGCCAGGATGGGGCGGTAGACTCACCTCCAGATGCTGCTGCCACCTCCCACGTCCATCCAGGAGAGCTGAGACACGGGCAGCGGCGCAGGGGGGCAGAGGCCAGGCAAGGGGCAAGACCCTCCTTCTCCCCCTACTCCAGATCTGGCCTCTAACAGGGGAGCTGGAAAATTCCACAGCCTGGCTTCCCGTCCCGCCCCCTTCCCCATTAACTGGCCATATATCATCTGTGAGATGAGATGATGACAATAACGTGACCACAGTGACACGGAGCCCACCCCCCTGCAAGGGCAGGGACGGTGTCAAGGGCCCTCTCTAAGAATGCAGGACGGTCTTTTCCCTCCTCTGCCGGCACCCCAGTCCCCTCCCCACGCCACAAAAGGCAAGCACAGCAGCTGAGCACGCGCACGAGGGCAAGCAGAGGGCCAAGGCGGGGCCCACCCCGGGGCAGGGGAGGACAGACCCGTTCTGGAAGGACTGCCCTGACCTGCCCACCCTCAGGCCTCGCTTGCCCAAGCCTGGGAGGCCGATGCGGCAGCCCTGAGGTTAAAAAGCAGATTCCGACCAGATGCGCCCACTGTCGCGCTCCCTCCCCTGCCAGGCCTGCCCCCCGCCGTGGGACACTCCCGGCTGAGCAAGCAGCAAGCAGGGAGGTCTGCTTATACCCTGAGCACCCGCCAAAGGTGAGGGAGTGGGGCTGAAGGCATGCTCTGCAGGGCACAGGCAGCGACCTGCCATCGCGGATGAGGTGACAGTGCCCCTGTGTCCTACAGGGGTCATCAGTGCTGCTCCTGGACACGAGAGACTGGCCCCTGCTGTCCCTCCTTCATTGTTCTTCCTCCCAGTGCAGACTGCTGGGGTTAGAAATGGTGCTTTCTCTTCCGAGACCGGGTAGTCCGTGCAGGGGCTGGTTCTGGGGGAGCTGGCGGGGGCTCAGGCGGGGGGGCTTGGGCCTGGGTAGCCTGGGAGGTACAGCCCACGGGGGCTACCCCGTCAGGCCTCCGCTGAGTTGCCTGAACCCCATCCCGGATCTCCGTCAGCGTCTGGCACATCTGACCGACGCGGCTGGTCAGCTCGGCCATGGCCTGGCTGATGATGTGCATGCTGTTGGCCATGCCTCGGTGCACGGTCACCAGCTCCTGGCAGAACTGCTGGAACATGTCGGTCTGTTGGGCGTGGGCGTGGAGGAGCTGCCAGTCAAGGCCCGTGGTGGGCGGGCTGGGGTGCGGCTGAGGGGTCCTGCAGGCAGCGGCCTGGGCCTGGGGCGAGGGACGGGGCAGGGCCTCTGGCTTGGGGCCCACCGTCTCGGACTGGTCCGAGGAGGAAGATGAACGGAGCAGGGCGGGCCTGGCCAGGTGGGCCTCTTCCTCCAGAGACCGCTGCAGGGGTCCCCGGAGAGGCTGCCTCGAGGGCCCCGGTGCCTCCTCGTCTTCATCATCTTGGGGACAGAAAAATAGGGGATGCATGATTACGACAGGCAAAGAGGGGGCAGCCCTGGGCTTGGATCCACCCCCAAGAAACAGCCTGGCACCCCCCCCCCATACTGCCACCCTACCCATGGATGAATCCTTGTTCCCCAATTCCCGAGGCCTATGGGCCAGGCACCCCGGGGAGAAAGGCAAGCGGTGGGGAAGGGCCCAGGCCAGGGACGTGGGGCTCCCAGCCCAGTGCCGGCATGTCAACCCAGCAGCTCATGACCTTGGCCACATCCCTTCATCTCTCTGCGATTTACTTTCTGCAAAGATAACGACTGCTCTATCCGCCTACATAACCACTTGGCCACCTCGCCGGGGTGAGAAGAGTAATAAACAAGGTGGCAGACACAAAGGCACGTTGCAAAGCAGAAAGAAAGGCCCCTGCCCACCCGAGGATACTGTCCTGCTTCTAGCCCTGGGAGCACCAGCCTCTGTGAGGCCATGACTGAGTTGCTTGGGGCCACCTCGTGGCCTTGCTGGAATCTGCAACTTTGAATCACCACAGAGGGATGCTGACAGGCTAGACGGGCAGGACCGGGGCAGAGCGGGAGACCCACCTCTGCAGCCGTCTGGGACGTCCCCCTCATCCCCCAAGGAAGGCTGCCAGGTCAGGCACATCATGCCGCTGCCCATGAGTGCCTGGCCATGCAGGGACAGGCTGCTATTTGCAGCCCAACACAGAGAGGGACCCAGCCCCTGCACATGCAGGTGTCGCTCTCTGGGGACCAAGGTTATGGGTTGATCCCCACAGCAGGTATAAAAAAATGTGACAGGCTGACCCTGACAGGCAAGCCCTCCCTGCTGTACCTGGGAGGCTAAACCCAGAACTACCCCTGCCCCCAGGAAGGCGAGGGGTGAGGGGGACAGACAGATGTATGCTACTGGTCACCTCCTGCTTCCCAAGGGTCTCAGGATCTCACTCGGGCCAGCACAGGAGGAGCCCAGTGCCTCTTGGCCCTGCTTGGTGGGAGAGCAGCCATTGCCCAGGATCCGAGACCCGCCCGGCATGGCCAAGGGCAGAAGGAGCAAGGCGTGGTGGGATGACACTCCCCCTCCCTTCCAGGGCCCCGTTCCACCAAGCCCCTGACTGAGTGCTGCAGCAGCTGGTCATGCCAGGAAAAGGGGCTGTGAGCCTGTCGTGTGCAGGGGTGCACACAGACGGGCTCCCTGCCAGCCCAGGTGACCTTTGGCAACCTCATCACCTTTAGTCTCAGGGACACTGAAGGAGAGACAAGCAGGACAGGGCTCAGGGAATGGGCATTACCGGGAGCTGGCCAGCTCTTTGATTTTCCTCTTAATTGGGTGGAATCATCCTAAGACTTAGGAGAACACTGATTCCCAGGGAGACAGCAGACCTGGGTTCAAATCTTGATTCTGAATTGAGCTCGGGGCCACCTGGGTTTTTGGAGCTGACTTTCCTGTCTGGGTAGCAAGGAAGCCGAACTAGACGGTCTCCATGTTCCTCTCCAGTCCTGAAAATCTGCCTCTGGGAATCACCACCTGTCAGGAGCCCCAGCCAAACAGGAAAGAGCAGATCCCAGTGGCAAGGGGCCTGGGAAGGGGAGGCGTGAGTCTCAGAGCCACCTCCGTGGGCCACGGCCCTTCCCTGGACACCTCCTGCCCTGCCCCCTTCCTGCAAGCCTCAACTAGAACTCCTCCCCAAAGGACACCCGCTGGGGCCCTGCTTCAAAGCCCATCAGAGACACGGGAAGGAGGGGGGAAGGCCAAGACAAGTAGGGAGGGAGAGGGGGGAGGGCGAGGATGGAGGAAGGGAGCTTGGAGAAGCCTTGGGGCGGCAGAGAGAGGCAGCATGCAGTGAGGAGTTGGAGAAGACAGAGGGGATATGGAAAACGGCACAGAAGCAGGCAGTTGGGACCAGACACCAGGAAGGAGCTGATCTCCCCAGGCCTGGGCCCTGGAGACTTGGCAGCCCACATCCGGCCCCCTCCCCCTCGCCACTCCACTTGGGCTTCCCTGGCTTCTCCCTGTTCCTGGAACGTGCCAAGCGCCTTCCTGATGTGGGGCCTTGTACATGCTGTTCTCTGCCTGCACGGTTCCCCGCCCCTCCTCTGTGCCCCACGCTGGGGCCTGGCCCTGTTAACTCATTCTTTGCACCCCAGTCTAGTCTTTTCCTCAGGGAGCCGCCCCCAACCCCAGGGAGTCAGTTTCCAGGGCTCCTTACTGCCAAGCAGAGCTGCTACATAACTCACAGGGCCACAGGCACCTGAGCGCGCTTCGAGAATATGGAGAGTGCCCTGAGGACACTGGCAGAGCCCTAAGCCCAGCCTGGCCCATGGGAAGGCGTGGGTCTTGGGCCTGACAGCCAGCCCTGCTTTCAGGATTTCCTGGACTTGCTCGCCCTTCAGCCCCTCCTTACAAGTTTACTGGTGCAATTATTGAAAGCCAGTTGATTCCCACAAGTCCAGGAGGGCCCCAAGAGCTGGTCTTTGTAGGTTTGGAGATGAGACAGAAGCCAGAGGAGGAGAGGTACCTGGGGAATGCAGGCCAGGCTAGAGGGAGCGTTCTGGAGAGACCCAGGGGTGGGGGAGGCAGGCAGGCCGGCACAGAGGGAGACAGGTGATACTCACAGCTGGTGGAAGGGCTGTCGGTGCCGTCAGGTTCCGCCCTTGGGAAGCCGCGCCCCGCACAGGCCGAGAGCAGCGCTGACTCGATGGCCCTCTCGTGGGCAGTGAGCACGATGGTGGGGGCCCGGCCCCCGGCTCCGGGGCCCGACAGAGACTGCTGCATGAAGGCCAGCTTATCCTTGGTCCTCCGCTTCATGTCATCCCATCTGTGCTTAATGTCCTTGACGGAGCGGGGCACCTGGCTGACGGAGGTGATTTTCCGAGCTATTCCTTCCCAAATCTTGTCCCTGTCGGCATGGGACAGCCGCATGGTCTCCCTCCCAAAGAGAACCGCTTCGTGGTGGGTCACCTCTGTGACCAGAATGTCCAGCTCCTCCTTGGAGAACTTGGGCTTCCTCTTACGCTCGGCCAGGGGTGCCGCATTCCTTGGGTTGAATATCCCACAAAGCACAATTGGGTAAATGACCGTCAAGGCCCGCTGCCTCCTTCATAATTGCCGGCTGGCCCCCAGCTGGGGAGCCAGGAGGCGCCTGGGGTAGCCCGACCCCCACCACACCCTCCGCTCCCTGAGAGGCCCTTCTGCTGCTCCTCGGAGGGAAGGGGGTAAGAAGAGGCACGGCGGGCATGGATGGGAACCCGGGCCCTGCTTTACTTCTCACTAGTGACGAGAGCCAGGGCGGTTCAAGTCCAACCTTTCTCACCTCACATTCCCCGTCCAGAATGGGAATAACAACCACACTGACTTCTAAAGAGGGAACACACGATGATGCGAAAGAGCTTTAAAGCCCTATAAGACAGGAGCGGATCCTTCATGAAATTAGGATTAGTCCATCACCCCATACGGTGGTATCTACCAAGATCCCTACAGCAGGAGACTATTTACAAGGGGCTGCGTGAGGCGTGGCATCAGCAGTGGCGCCTGCAATGAGGGTGTGGTCACAGGAAAGCTTATTCTGTCTGGTAGCCCCCGAGTCCCTACCTCTGCATAAGCTTCCTTACTGTGGGAGTGAGTGCTCTTTTTGGGGTGGGCTGCTGTGGCTTTTTGGTAGGCTAGGAAGAGCCCTTGAGCATGCAGAGGGAAACAGGTTCAGCTTTGATGGACACCAAGAGTGGCCCGGGCCTCCCTCTTGCCCTGTAGTGGCTTTAGAACTGGATTTCACCACACTGTGGTTGTTGCTTGCTGTTAAAACTAGTACTGAAAGCGCCAAGTTCCTTTGGCCCTCACTGGCACACCTCACCCACTCGAAACACCAGAGCCCAGAAGACAGGGAGAAGACGGGGGCTCTGTCACCCAGCCTGGGACAGTGGCAGGGTCATGGGCCTTGCCCTTAGACAGACTTTGGACTAAAGGCTGAGTCTCCTTGGCCACACCATGGGACCTGTGTACACCCCCTTCTATAAAACCAGGGTGATCATTCCAGTGCTACCGCCCAGGGCTAGCAGGAGGGTTTCAGGTAAGTTTCTCAATCTCACCACCATTGGCATTTGGGGCTGGAAAATTCTTTGTTGGGAACAGGGAGCATCTATGCAGTGTAGGACGTTTATCAGCACTCTTGGCATCTACCTAGTAGAAAGCAGGACCATCCACTGCGGAGCTGTGACCACCCAAAATGTCTGAAGACATTGCAAATGTCCCGGGAACACAAAATAGCCCCCGGTTGAGACCACCGCACACACAGCACCCCGCCTAGGGCTGCCGTAAAGTCAAAGCTCAAAGCGTCAGTGCCCATTCCCTTCCTGACCCACCATTTATTGTGCCAAAAGCTGAATTCATCTGATCATTCCCAAGCCCCAACGCCATGGCAATGCAAGTGGGAGTATCTGCAAATTAGAAAGAGCTGCACGAGTAGAGGCCGGACACGAAGGGGGAGGCAGAGTCCCCAGGATTGATCGGCTTGATCGGCTTTCCCCTCGCTCCGACAACCACCGGAGGGGCGTCTCCATAGCAACGAACCACACCCCTAGTCCCAACATGCCCCTCGACAGGACCCGCTGGCTGGGACTACACAGGCACCATCTTGGATCAGGACAGTTGGGAGCAGAACAGGACAGATCCCACGCTAGCTAGCAAGCAAGGTGGAGGTGGCAGACCCTCCACCAGTGCCCACCCAAGCCCAGGAAGCCACACCCCACCCCCGGTCCCTTGGGCACAAGCAGAAGGAACACTGGCCTGGAAGTCCAGAGCCAGAGGTTCAAACCACTGACCATGTGATCTTGGGTAAGACTTTGTCCTGCTCCAGGCCTCAGCTTGACTGCTGTGGCGTGAAGATCGGCACAGAGTGGTGCTTCTCAACACAGGCAACACATCAGAGTCACTACAGAGAGCTTTAAAGATACCAGCACCCCTGGGAACATTGCCAGCCCAACTGAGTCAGGATCTCTGGGGTACCAGATGATGGTTAAGTTAGCTTGATCTCTGGGGTTGTGAGAAAGCATCATCCCCAAGAGGAAATATCAGAGGCAGGTAGAAGAGAGCAAACTCATACCTATAGGCCCAAGCTCCTGGAGCCTTAAAAGCAACAGTGCAGAAAGTCTGATGCCAGAGAGGACGCAGACACTCTCTCCTCCGCTCACTGGGCGCAGGCTGCCCCCACAGGGCAGGCAGTCTATGTGGCCACCCCGAACCCACTTGTTCACTGCACCTCCAAACAAAATCCTGGCCCTGCGAAGGCCTGTGTCCAAGCCCCCCTCCTGTTTTATCCAGGCCCATGCAGACATTGTGTGTGCCTCCTGCAACAACCGTATGTCATCTCTGGCGGTAGGTGTGAGCCCAGAGAGAGGAAGGGTGAGAAGAACAGAGAGGGGGCAGGGCCAGGAGATCCACCCAGGCGCCCGTGGTATGCATGTGTAGTCTGACTCAAAGGAGGTGCTCAGGGTACAAAGGTGACGGACTGGAAGGGCTGAGCTGACCTGGCCCACTGGTGAGAGAAGAGGTCAAGCCGTCTTCTTGGGCCACATTCAGGGTGACTGACCCAACGATATGGAAGGAAGTCGGGGAAGGGGGCGCTCGTCCCCACATGGCAAGGCGGCCCACTCACGTACGTGCCTCTGCTGTGCACCTGCCAAGTGGCCATGAGGACAGCTGTCCCACCCATCAGAGGACAGATGCTGAAGTGTAGATGGCAGCTCGGCTTGCCAGGGCCCTCAGTGGGGTACAGGCAGGCCGGGGCCACCGGGAAGGGCATGGGATGCCTTGCCACAGACTCCACACCTCAAAGCAGTTTCTCCTCACTTGCTCAGAGGCTCGGAGCACCGCTCTTAGGAAGAAGACGCAGCACCTTCCCTCTTAGGAAGTTCCGCCAAGCACTATGCCCCCTCTCCCAGCACCTGTGGGACACGGAACCATACAAAAGCTGCCAGAGGGCTTCACGTCCACACTGTGGCTGTGCCCATGGCTCCAGACATCTGAGGCCTCCCTTCCGCCTGCATCCAAACCCCCAGTCCCTGTCACCACTCCTGGGTCCCAGAGAGAAGCCACTAGGAAGGCAACAAGGCACGTCTGCTCTCCCAGCCACATACCCCGCCGGCAGGGCCCCTGCACACGACATAGGCCAGCAGCATCACACCAGGCCAGCCGCTGGCTGACCCTGGGCCAGTCTCCTCCTATCTCAGAATGGCCTTTAAGGTTCTTTCTAGTCCAAACTCCTGTCCCAAACACTGAAACTGGATGGAACTACTCTTGAAAGCACCCAAGCCCAGGCAGTGAGCAGAGTCAGAAACTGAGCTAGAGACTGTGCCAGAAGCCTCCTCTTCCAGGAGGGCCATTTACACAGCTGCTGGGGGCTGCACTGGGAGGACACCCATGCCACTCCCAAAACAGCCTGCCCTGGGAGACGGCATCACAGTCGCAGGTGGGTGATGCTCTCTCCACCTCCCAGGAAGGCTGCCAGGAGCCGGGGCCCGAGTACTCCAGACACAAGCAAGCAGCCTGCGTGGTCCAGGCAACCACCAACCTGGCCCTCTTGCAGAGCCCCTGATGGAAGCTGGGGGAGCAGAGGGTTCCCGAGTTAGACGTGTCTCAAACCCTGCAAGCGGCAGCCCCACAGGCCCAACTCGTTCCCTTGGCTCCTTTCGGAGGCCAGGCAAGACTCCCAGGAAACCCACAGAGAGCAGGACTCACCTCATCCAGTTCGCTTTCGTCTCATCCGACCCGTCTATGGACTTGTAGCGGTTGTTCTTGTCCACAATCTGGAAGAAAGAGACAGCGTCTAGAGTGGGCCATTCTGGGGGTGGGTCTCACGTCCCTGGGTTCCCTTTCTGGAACTTTCCTGGCCTCACCTCCTACCTCCCTCTCCCCCTGAAGTATCGCCACTGCTCCGAAACCAGGCTGGGGCCAGGAATCCCTGCTCCCCACTCCCCACCCATGCCCGTGTTCCTGCAGACACAGGTATTCTGAATTCCCGGGAGATGAGAGCCAGATGGATGGGACCCTCCTTGGTTTTGATGGAATACCCAGTATCATGGCCCACAGGGGGGCATTCCTAGTAGCCTCACATCGCAACAGTGAGCACTAAATCCAGCCCTTCCTCTCTTTTCAGTTTCTGCAGGAGACAGAGGCCATTGCCAGATGACTAGGCATGTGTGACCTGAGAGAGTTCCTCCTCTTCCCAACCTTTATATGCTCACGGGTCTCAGGGTTTGGGGCTGGACCACCTTCTCTCCCAGTAAAAACGCCTTTATTTCACCATCCCTTTTGAATCAGGTTTCATTTGGGCATGAAATTCCAGGCTGATTAAGTTTTATTTCTTTCAGCACTTTGATGACTGCTAAAAAGACTGCCATAGGCACAAAAGCAACCTGCTGTTAGTCAAGTGTTGTTCTTTTGTGAATATTCCGTCTGTGGTTAATTTTAAGGCTTCCCCTTTATTCCTGGTTTTCTGCAGTTTTGCTATGTGGTTTGGAAACAGAGATATACTTTTTTGAAATTCTCATCACTCGATGAGCACTTTTCTACTGAAGACTTATATCTCTTTTTCAATTCTGAAAAATTATTCTGGAAAAGTCACTATGCTTTTGAGGACAGCTTCTCGGTCATTTTCTCCAGTCTCTTCCAGTAGCATTTCTCTTAGACACATATGGGAGTAGCTCAAGCTACCCTCCATGTCTTTTAACTACCCTTTCATATTTTTCTCTTGATCTTTCTACAGAGTCTCTGAGAAAATTTCTCGCAACTCTCTTCCAACTCCAATTCACTAATTATCTCTTTGACCCTGTCCAGCCCAGGGCTTCCCCCATCTACTAAAGTTCTTCCTTCTTTTCTTTGCTTCTTGTTAATGAGTACCTTTAATTCCATGAATATTTTTCAGCTCAGGATTTTTAATTAGTTCTCTTTGAGATTCGTCTTTTTTCGTCCTGCCTCTCTTTGTTTCATAATAATGTGCTCTTTCTTTTTCCTTTTCTAACAGCTTTATTGAGGAGTCATTGGCATATCACGTACAATATGATCAGTTTTGACAAATGATCTACATCAAGGCTGGGTCCCCAAGGACTCAGCGGAGCAGAGCCACTTCCCGGGCCTAGATTCTAACTAACTTCCCTGCTGCCATCCTTAATCCCCCACCAATTCTCCTCAAAGCCACAGAGAAATCTTTTTAGGAATGTAAAGCAGGCCATGTCCCTGCTCACTGGTTCAAGATGGCGCCACTGCTGCACTCACAATACAGTCTGCACTCATGGTCACAGCCTTCAAGACCCGCACGCCCGCTCCCTGCCTGCCTCTTCAGCTTGGCTGGCGCCTCTCTGTCCCTTGTCACTTTTCTGCAGCCACAATGGTCTGAGAGTGAGCCTTACCATTGGCCTGTTCCACTACCTAGAACCTTTTCTCCCTACTCATAAAAATAATAATCACGAAATAGTCTAAGCATTCAAAATTATAAAGAATCATGCAGCTGACAACCCTGCACCCACCAGCTAGAGCCGACAAAAATCAATGCCAGTCGTCGCCCCAGGCCGCTCTCTCCCTTTGCTTCAAGAAAATACCGAGATGCAGCTGTAGAGACTCCCTGCCTCCAACTCATTCTCCTTCCCTTCTTCCCTCTCCAAGGGGAGCCACCAACCTGATGCTGGCGGAAGCCTCCTGTTTTTACAACACAAGGACTTTTCCAAGGCCTCTCTGCAGAATTATTTTGCATGTGGCACCCAAGTCAACATATCCTTCCTCCTCCAACTTTTTCCCTCTAAGCCTTGAATGCCTGGTCCCTTCCTATCTTTTTTTTTTTTTTTTTGAGTTGGAGTCTTACTCTGTCGCCCAGACTGGAGTGCAGTGGCTCACTCCCAGCCACCGCAGCCTCGACCTGCTGGGCTCCGGCGATCCTTCCGCCTCAGCCTTCCAAGTAGCTGGAACTATAGGCGCACGCTACCACGCCTGGCTAATTTTTGATTTATTGTAGAGATGAGGTCTCGCCAAGTTGCCCAGGCGGGTCTCGAACCCACGGGCTCACAGGACAGCTTCTCAGTCATTTTCTCCAGTCTCTTCCAGTAGCGTTTCTCTTAGACACATATAGGAGTAGCTCAAGCTACCCTCTGTGTCTTTTACCTACCCTTTCATATTTTTCTCTTGGTGTTTCTACAGAGTCTCTGAGAAAATTTCTCAGAGCTCTCTTCCAACTCCAATTCACTAATTATCTCTTTGACTGTGTCCAGTCCAGGGTTTCTCCCATCTACTAAAGTTTTTCCCTCTTTTCTTTGCTCCTTTTTAATGAGTATCTTTTGGGTCTCAGGATATAACCCCTGCACAGAAAAGGCCCTTCCTGACCTAAACCTGAAGTAAGCTCTTCCTTGCCACCCCCCACCCTCCACACTCCAGGCCTCCCACAGCGTTATCTCTGTCACCTCACCCTGTTATTTCCTTCTCGAGCCCAGAGGACAGTGTGCATTTCTGTTGCTGACAGTGCTTGTCTACTTGTCCATCTGGTGACTGTCTCCCTCACTAGGTCATAAGTAATGAGGACCAAGCACAAAGCTGTCCCATTCATAGCGGTGGTCCCAGCTCCTCAGCCAGTATTCAGTGAATACTGGTTGAATGAGGCATAAATGAATAAGGAGCTTTTTAAGTAAAAAGCAAGTTAAATTTTTTTTAAAAACATGCTCTTGTGTTAGTATTTTAGCAAGAGTGCTGGGCTGGAGCTGGTTTGTATTGACTGAGGACCCACTGTGAAACATTCAGGAATTTGGGTAACTAGCTATTAGACACAGCCATTATTACAATCCAATATGTTGAATATCTTTACAAGGCAATAACTACTCAAGACTTACTGCTTCCCAATTATTTCATTACGCTGTACTTGCTATGATCTGTGCTCTTGAGGCTGCTGGTATCACTGGGTCTGGATAGTAGAGACACCTTATAATGGTTGCTATAAGCCGGGCTCAGTGGCTCAGAATGTAATCCCGCGCTTTGGGAGGCTGAGGTGAGTGGATTGCCTGAGCCCGCGGGTTCGAGACCAGCCTGGGCAACTTCGCGAGACCTCATCTCTACAATAAATCAAAAATTAGCCGGGAGTGGTAGCGTGTGCCTGTAGTTCCAGCTACTCGGACGGCTGAGGCAGAAGGATCGCCGGAGCCCAGCAGGTCGAGGCTGCGGTGGCCGGGAGCGGCCACTGCACTCCAGTCTGGGTGACAGAGTGAGACTCCAACTCAAAAAAATTTAAAAAATTTAAAAATAAAAAATGGTTGCTATGGTGTATTTCTTCCCAACTGGGCAGCCTGATTTCATGTGAGTCGCTTGAAATTAGCCACAATGGCAGCATTTGCACCACGGAAATCAGCATATATCCTTACCATCACCATCACTGTTGCCCTGTCACCATCACCCCCACCGACACCCGTCACCAACACGGTCACCCTCACTGTCACCATCACCAACAGGTTGTTGAACACTGACCAGCACACCACTAAGCATTATGTTTATAGTACCTAAAAAGTCTAGGAGATCCATCACAAACTCTCAGCGCTGGTCACCTCTAGAAGAGAGGAGAGGGAGGTGGGGACGCTTTTGCTTTGTCTGTCTACTTACAAGACTACACTGTCTTGTGCTTCAAGAACCCCAGACATCTAAAAAGAGGACATACACAGCTCAGCCTCCCTCCCTTGGTGTTCTCCCCAGGCGACTGGAATCTCACAGACCCCCGGGCTTCCCCGTAACATGAGTCACCCACACGACCATTTCCTGACTGCACCTCTCTCTCCTGGGGAGAAGACCAGCCCCTCAAGGCCTTGCAGCCCGCGGTGGGAGCACTGGGAGGGCAGCAAGAGCCGTGGAACCGTAGGACGTGACTAGAACCTCTGCTCCACCGCTTCGTGAGCTGACTGGGCCTCAGCAAGTGGCTTCCCTGTCCGTGCCTCGGTTTCCTCATTTGTAAAGCAGGGTAAAAGCCACCCCTGCAGCACTGCTGTCATGATGCATGTCCAAGGCACGCAGCCAATGGTCACTCTGAGCACTGCGATTGCAATTGTGGTGATGATGACCGGAGAGATCAAATGCTGGTTCTGACCAATTCTGGGTGGTGGGAGGTCTGGGGGTCGACACTGAGTAGCAGCTATTATGAGCCTTCTGCAGCCTCAGCTGGGCAAAGAGGCCTGGGTGGGACTCCTAAGGGAGTTGCCTAAGACCTCTCTTGGCAGGTTCAGGTCCAGAGCTTTTCCGAGGGGTGTTTTGTGGCTTATCTTTCCCACCAACCAGAATTTTATCAAATCAAGCATTCATTCACTCATTCATCCATTCAACAAACATTATGCAGGAAGTGAGGATAAAATGGTGATCCCAGCAGACAGCAGCTTTGCTCTCAACATGCTCACAGGCCAGTGGGATACAGAAGAAAGGCCACTGTGACACGGCGTGGTTGGTGCCGTGGTGGGGAATTCTGTGGGCTTATAGGAACTCTGAGGTGGAGCCTGGTACCTAAGAGTCAGTCAAGGACCTTGAGGATGTGGAGTTTAAGTGAAGAGGTGGGTGACGGTGCCCTAGGCAGAGGGTGCAGGGCGGGCAGGATCAAGTGTGGCCTGTGGACCATGATACATGCCACTGATGAGCCTAGGACATTCTGAGACGACAGCAAGCTAGGGGCCTCCAGTCCTGGGACAGAGATGGGTCCAGAAATGGCCAGCCAGAGCTAGACAGCCAGAACTAGCCTCCAGAAGGCTGATCTCCCCACATCTTCCCTCGTTTTATGCCTCGAGGTCAACTCCTTGAGCCCACTGAGCTTGGCGCTTCTTGGACTGGCCCAGAAGCTCTGAGCACTGTGATGGAGGGTCTTTGGTAACCTAGACCTGACCAGAGAAGGGTCACCAGCATGGTGAAAGGGTCCCTCAGCGTGGAGAAGTGGAGGCCAGAGAAAGCATAGCCATCACCAATGTGAGAAGGATCACCATGTCGGAGGGGGCAAGACCAGAACCATCATACGTTTAAGGGTCATAGGGCTGGAATGATGTCAAACATACAGAACAGTCCCAAGATAGGACAAGAAGCCCGTGAGGGGTGAGTTTCTTGCTCCTGGGAGTATTTAAGCGTGAATGATCTGCTATTACAGAGACTGAAAAAAAAAATTTCCTTGCTAAGTAGAAATATGTCCTACATGACCTCAAAATTCAGTCTAAAACTAAGATCACATAATTCTGTGCAGAGAGATGCTCAGAAAAATCACATAAAAGCATGTGTTTCGGCCCCCGGGCTGAAACATGGTCGGGGGGGCTGGCATGCTATTTCCAACCATGGCAATAATGAATAAAGACAACCATAAGGAAATACTATCAATGGCTCCTGCCCACAGGGCAGCATCCCTGTATCAAGTGCTCTGAAACACGACTGCACTAATTCTCACAGCTTGTGCGTAGCAACATGATTAACCTCATTTTATAGATCAGGAAACTGAGGTGTAGGGCTGTCAAGTAACTTGCCTAGGGTCACAGAGGAAAGACCTGGGGGAAGCTGGAGGGTAAACTCAGGTCTCTGGTGGTGCAGTCCACAGTTTAACCACTTTGTAGGATGGACGTTACCCCCAAGATTCCCCTCACGCCTCCATCAGAATCAAGCAGGACTCTCTGGAGCCTCTCTGGCCTTCCGGCCTTGCCCCTGGTCCCAGCAAATTCGCCATGTGCAGATTGGCCTCTTTTGTTGTTGTTGTTGTTTTTGAGTTGGAGTCTTATT
>CAUYQG010183003.1:0-12854 GCA_963574415.1 Tarsius wallacei
TGGTAGCGCGCACCTGTAGTTCCAGCTACTCGGAAGGCTGAGGCGGAAGGATCGCCGGAGCCCAGCAGGTCGAGGCTGCGGCGGCCGGGAGCGGCCACTGCACTCCAGTCTGGGCGACAGAGTGAGACTCCAACTCAAAAAAAAAAAAGAGTTAAACAGTGGAAGTTTGAGTCTAGTTTTTATAATTCTAACTAGCTGTATTAATTCAAAAATACAGTCAAATCTGTAAACTTCCATTTAATAATCTAAAATAGAGTTATATTTTGTGGAAAAAAACACTCAAAAATTAGATATAGAAGGAATGTGTTTCAACACAATAAAAGTCATATATAACAAATCTACTACTAATATTATACTTAATGGTGAAAATTTGAAAACATTTTTTTCTAAGATCTGGAACAAGATAAGCATGCTCACTCTTACCACTTCTTTTCAAAATAATACTGGAGGTTAGAGCCATGGCAATTAGGCAGGAGGAATAAATAAATGGTATTCAAATTAGAAAGAAAGAAGTTAAATTGTCCCTGGTTGCAGGAGATAATGTTTTATACATAGGCACTCCTAAAAACTCCAAGAAACATTGAAACTAATAAAAAATTCACTAAAGTCTCAGGATATAGAATCAGCATTCAAAAATCAGTAGTGTTTTTACACACTAACAACAAACTATCTGAAAAAAAAAGAAAAGAATTTTATTTTCAATAGCTATCAGAAAATAAATACTCAGAAATAAATTTAACAAAGAAGAAAAATATTCCACACTTTTATGGCCAACTGATTTTTAACACACAGGTCAGGAACACACAAGGAGAAAAGGACAGTCTCCCCCGTGAATGGTGCTGGGACAGCTGGGTATGCACATGCAGGAGACCCTCATCTCACATCATGTACAAAAACAAAAACAAAGCAAAGCCTCCCAATAGAATAAAGACTTAAATGTAAGATTTGAGGCTGTACAAATACTAGAAAAAAAGCACAGAGAAAAAAGCTCCATGACATGGGACTGGGCAATGATTTTTTGAATATGAACCTGAAAGCACAGGTAACAAAAGTAAAAGTGGACAGATGGAACTACATCAAGTGAAAAAGCTTCTCTGTGGGCAAGAAAACAATCAACAGAGTGAAGAGACAAACTAGCAGAACGGGATAAGTATTTGAAAACCATATATCTGATAAGGGACTAACATAAAAAATATAAAAGGAACTCAACTCAAAAGCAAGAAAACTAATGCTACGATTATGAAATGGCCAAAAGGCCTGAATGGACATTTCTCTAAAGAAGACATATGAATAGCCAACATGTATATGGAAGAAATGTTCAAAATCAATAATTTTCAGAGAAATATAAATTAAGACCACAATATAACATGCAATCTCACACCTGCTAAAAAAACGGTGACAGGTAAGTGCTGGACAAGATGTGGAGAAGAGGGAACTATTGGACATTGCTAGTGGGGGTGTAAATTAGTATGACCTTTATGGAAATGGTATAAAGGTTTCTCTAAAAACAGAACTGCCAAAAGGCCTAGTGATCTCACTTCTGGATCTATATCCAAAGGAATTGAAATCAAGAGACCAAAGAGATATCTGTATTTTCATGTGCATTGCAGCATTATTCACAGTAGCCAAGATATGGGATCAAGCTAAGTCCATCGATGAATGAATGGATATAAAACGTGGTATATATACACAATGGAACACTAGTCAACCTTGAAAAAGAAGACAGTCTTGTCATTTGTGACAATATGGATGAACTTGGAGAACATTATGCTAAGTAAAATAAGCCAAGCACAGAAAGACAAATACTTCATGATCTCATGTGTGCAAGCTAAAAATCTCACAGAAATAGAGAGTAGACTGGTGGTTCCCAGGAGCTGGGAAATAGGAACATATGAAGATATTAATTAAAGCACTAAAAATGTCATTTATGAGGACTAAAGTTAGGAGATCTATTGTATAACATGGTTACTATGGTTAGTAACAATGTACTGCATTCATAAAAATTACTAAAAGAGTAGATTTTATGTTTCTTACCACAAAAAAAGATATTTATGTGAGGTAGTGCAATTGTTAATTGGCTTGATTCAGCCATTTCACAGCATATACATATTTTGGAACAACACATTGTACTCAATAAATATATACAATACAAATAAAATTATTGTCAGAAAACGCATTAAAATACAAGATAATTGTAATAATTTGTCCACTGCCTACATGAAATTTATTGTATTATAATATACTATATAGTGTTATATAATGGGTTATAATTGAGTAACAATCACATGGCCCTGTACCTTTATCTAAAATATGATTCAGAAAATCAGCTTACCTTGTTAGCTCGAATAGTCCAGCTTAAATACTGTATCCCACCAAACAGCAAAAGAACTTGACTTCACTCATGCACACACACATACACACACAAACACACACACACGCACATACACACACACAAACATTTGCTGCTTTTCTTTGGGGAAAAAATTCATATTTAACAAATATGTTTCTTTAGTTAACTAACTTGTACGGTGCTTAACATATTACAGTCTCTGTTGCAATCATTTTAGAGATAATACCTCTAACTTAGTCCTTCTAACAACCCTGTGAGATGAAGAATGCTGTTTTCCACATTTTATAAAGAGGGGAGAAAGCCTAGGTAGGTCAAGAAATTGATCAAGTTCTCATGACAAGGAAGTGGCAGCCAGGATTTAGCTTCAGAAAATCTCCCTCCAGACTCTCACTGTGACAACTTTGCTGGAAGAGCTCTGAGAGATAATGTTTTTCCAGGATAAGTAACAACATTTTATCAGACATACAGCACTTTACCTGGATATGTTCTGTTGTGTCCCATACGAGTTGCATTAGAGTCATACAGGCAAAGAGTACATGCCATTAGTGGTGGTTATCAGTCATTATTGCCTCAAGATTTCATTTTTTCAGGGCAGCTTATCACTACTAGCTGAAGTTAAGATGCAACTTAACCAAGGAGCCAAATTACTTTATAAAGACTGTTACAGGAAATTTAAAAAGTCATTACCCAATATATTTGGTTTTGTAAGCTGTCACTTGATTAAAACTACAATGCATGTTTCAGATGAGTTTTGCTATTTCCCACTATTCAATATGCATGATTAGAATCAAATAGTAGCTAAAACTTTAAACGAGATAAATAGTTTTATCATTGCAATATTTTCAAAGATATGCTATCAATTGAGATTAAATGGTAAGAAGAATAAGTATATTATAAAAATAAATATAAAATATTTACCTGATTTCTATAAGTCTTCTCCCTAATTTTAAAAGTCAAATTCTCTTCTCTCAAGGGAAAAAAAAAATAAAACCTATTGGTTATTTTGAAAAAAAAATGAGCAACTTTTGAAAAGATTATGCAATTCCCAGATTGGTTTAGTGTACAGTGTAGATTAAATGCCAGATGTACATTTAGATAATTGTTTTAAAGAAAGAATATATCGAGAGAATTTTGCATCCCTTTTATCCCTAGATAATTTTAGGGAATAATTAGAAAGTGGAAAAATACATAGAGCATAGGCAGGTAAGTTCAGGGCAGCTTTTTACCATGTGCTCTTTGAAGGGAGATTCATGGCACATATATTTATTTTCATATCTTATTTACTCGGTAAACCATTATTGTGAAGAGTTGCACAATGTCAATTAATGCATTTCTTTATTAAAGACCCGTTCTCTTATTGTTACCTCCTTTTCTTTCTATTTTTGTCATATTATTAAACAGCACAACTTTTTTCACATTTCATAGTGTTCCACAAGCCATCTGCTCTTGCCTTTCCAAAATATGGAAATATAAATACTTTCTTTTTAGCTTTTGCATCTAATTTGCCTCTTTTATTTTAAATCTCTCAGGACCAATATGCATTTCATGTCAGCTGCTGAATGTTCAGAGAGCCTCTGAAATTGGGTGACATTTAGCAATAGTAGTTACATTTTTGAAGCCCTCTTCTGCTTTACTTAAAAAAGAAGGAGACAGTCTAAGTCATTAGATTTTGCCAAATCCCCTTTAAACATTAACATGCAAGAATTTGGGGGGCGTAAACTAATTTTATACCAGTGGTGATCTTGAATAAACAAATGATTTCACATATAATTGATTGGAGTATTAAAAAAACAAATAACTGTCATTTTTGCTCCACACATATGCATTTATGACTATCCAGGAAAAAAAAAAAAAGCTTTCTTCAGTTAACTACCCAATTGGCATCAATCATTTAATTTCAGAAACATGAACTGCATATATTTTACACTCCAAATATATACACTCAAATTGTCTTTGTGTAAGTGAGGCCTATTTAGAAACGTTGCGTACCTTGCCTGCTATATTTGTGTGGACCCTAAAACAATGCTCTTGAGATAATGCTTTTCCACCCAAATATTTATAGTTAGGAATCTTCGGGTTGATGGGAGCTTCTAATAGTCCTGTGATTTCTTTCAACTTTTAAAATGAAAATATTAAAACTTGTTATATCTCTTTGATAATTGAGTCACCTCCTGCCCCCAAACCTGAGTTTAATGAAGAATTTCCCTGTTCTTCGTCTGTCTTCAAGCTGTTTTGGGTTCAGCATGCAATTTGAAGTTATACAATTCCTGCTTTTCACTGGCTTACTCCATCAGTGGATAAAATAATTTTCAACTTAATGGAAAGATTTGTGATGTCTTAACTGCTTCATGAGGCTAAAAATTCAGACCAAACTGATTTTAAATTTCATTTCCAGGGAAAAATGGTTATGACCTAAGAATCGCTTTTAAAACTATTTCCAATTTTAAAGGCTTGTTTAAAAACAGACTCTTTTTTTTGGTAGTTTTCCTGTTGATGCTGAAAGGAACAATTATTCCATCTTATGAATTGTCTTCCATGGTTTCTGCACTCAGAGATTGATGATCAGGGAGAATTCATATACAACTGAATTCACACGAAAAATAGGCATTCAAATTTTATTGTGACTTTATCCCATAATAATGGGCAAATGATTATGCAATTTATAACTAATTCTAGCTCATATTTTTAAGCTCAACTTTATTTAAATTATCAGATGTGCTAGTAAACATAATTATGTTTCTCTTTTGTGACAAGATGTCATTGAGGATGATAACAAAGAAAGAGCAATTTATTATTAAAAATACTTTCATAGTTACCTACACATATAATTTAGCTTGGATTATATTTCTAATTCCTTTAAAGAATTAATTTGATATTTATGATGATTATTCCTTGTGTGATATTTAAAAATCAACCTCAGTTTAAAATAATTAAATAATTTTTAGCTGGACCGTAATTGGACATGGTTTGTAAGATTTTTAAAGATTTTATAACTTAACAAATAGTAATAGCAGTATGTATATTGAATATTAAATACTGTCATAGCATGTCTATAGCAAATTATGTTCATTCCCTAAAATTAAATGAACAAGTCTGAGATATATGATTTAAGAACACATGTTGAGCTCTCAGGTTTTACCCAAAGATGTATGTGGGAAGGAAGTGTATTACGAGACTGCGTCAAAAATTTTGTCTTGTTTTCCTAAGCAAATCTTAACTTTGATGTAAGTTTTCGTTTTGTTGTGCTGTGTTTTTAAACAACCTTCAACTTTAATCCCAAAGGGGAGCTATATACTAGCCAGACAGAATAGTGTGGCAAGAGCAAAAACTCTATACATCATTGTGGTTACATTTTAACTTCAGTTGTGATGTAATGAGACTTGAATCTTGCCTTTGTCACGTACTAGCTGAGTGGGCTGGGTAGAATTATTAACACCCGTGTGCCTCTGTACCGTCATCTGGAAACTAGTCATCACATGGTTTAGTGCGTTTGTAAATATTAGATAAAGAAATGTGTGTGCAAGTAGCTGACATACATATTCAATAAAATTGTGAATTTTGTTAGAATTAACATTTCTTGGGCCAAAAATTTTTCTTTGCTTTTTTTCCTTGCACAAGGATCTGGCAGTTTCCAGTCTTGATTTGTGAAAACACAACAACAAAACCCTAGTGTTCATTTTATTTAAATACCTAATTAAAAATATCATAGAAAAAAGCTGTATTACATGCATGTATTCCATTTACAGAAACTTTTATGTAATTTTACCTCTAAGGGTAACTTATAGTTCATATTTTTTTTTGTCAAGCATAGGCTATGTTTTTGTTAAACCTTGTCCCAGCCATGTAGTTCTTTGAGTTCTGGAGGGGCCACATATTTCCAAGTTTTGGCCCCCTCCCCTACCTTGGGAAGGTGAATCTCTTCTCTCTCCCTCTCCAATTTCCATTCTAAATAAGCTATATTTTCCAATCTAAAAAAAAATCAAGTTTAAGGAGAATTATAATAGATATATAATCAGATGTAATATGCTATAAGTATACAGTCCAGACCGTGTCAATACTAATAGTGTTTCAAAGGCTTCATGATGTAAGTCACATTTGTGCGGGGTTTTGAAATATAAATAGACTTATTAGCTGCCAAAGAAGAGATTGCATTTCACGCAGAAGAGAAGCATGAGCAAAGTTATGGAAATATATGAACTTTTAAAAAGGAAGGCATCATAGATAAAACTTAGGTCTGAAGGCATAAAGTGATAGCCAGTAAAAACAATCAAGCCAATAAGAGGCTAGAATTTGCGTGTGTCAGTACGGCGTATATCCACAAAAACAGTCCATAGAACATCCAGGAGTTAATTTAACAAATCGCTGTTTTTTCATACAAAATTAAATTACAACAGCTTTGGGTTTTCACCTTACAATTGCTCCTGCAATGCGATAAAAGGGGTAAGAGCCACCAGTATCAGCCAGGGGAGGATGTAAGCATACCCTGGTATATGAAGAATGCCAGTCTTTATTTTACCCAATTGAAGTTTACAGTACCTGGTAGAATTCCAGTCTGATGCCTCACTTTCTATGTTTGAATGAATGATCTGCACTCAAACTTATGCCAATGCAGATACGAAATGGTATTCTATTTTTGCAGCGAGATAGTACTTACTCAGAACTTCAATAAAAAAAAAAATAGAGGACAGCTGATTTTGTAATTAGAATTTTGCACAATTCTATTGAGTCAAGTAGGAGATAAGAATAAAACACTAGTACAGCCTCTGTGGGCAACAGTGTGGCGATTCCTAAAAGACCTAAAAATCAACCTTCCATACGACCCCACAATTCCCCTACTGGGAATATACCCAGTAGAAATCAAATCACTCTATAAAAAAGATACCTGCACATGTATGTTTATCGCAGCATTGTTTGCAGTAGCAAGAACATGGAAGCCATTGTGCTGCCCATCAAAAAAGGACTGGATTAAATAAAAGGTGGTACATATACATGACGGAATATTACGCAGCCATAAATAAGGACAAAATCATGAACTTCACAGCAACCTGGATGGACTTAGAGTCTATAATACTGAGTGATCTTTCACAGAAACAAAGAACTGAGAATCACATGTTCTCACTCATAAGCGGACCTTGAACAATTATCATAATACTATAAGAAAAGAATTGGCAGCAGCGGGAAACTGCCAGAAGGGGGGTGGGGAAGCAGGATTGGCAGTAGTGGGGGTCTGCCTGGAGAAGGGGGGTACACCTCGTCAACAAGGGTAACTGTGTAATGAACATTTGTAGACCTAACCCTGAATTGTACCCCACATCTTTAAAATAAAAAAATTAAAAGTCTAAACATAATAAATAAAACACTTCTGCTTGGGACTGTTCACTTGGGTTTCACCTCAGTCCAGTAAAAAGTCAGAATATCTGCCTGCTGATCTTCCTTAGTGGAAATGATATTTCAAAAAATTCTTGGAGAAGGAAACATTAAATTAAAAGAAAGCAAACTGGTTCCAGGAAAGACTCACAGAATTGTTTTTAGTGGCATGAATATAAAGAAAATTTATGGTCATTTAAGTAGAACAGTGTATGTATAGATTTCTTAAAGACAAATATTCAGGAAGGATCTTATATGCCTGTGATTCTGCAAAATTGAACCGGTCAAAGTTTCCCATTGCATTCATTTTTATTTTAAAGTGTCACTTCCATGTCTTTCCCAATCTGACAGATTGACTTCACCTTGAACCTCTTTATTTTTGTAGAAACAGTAGCTATGGATAACATAAGTCTGGTACTGACAGAAACAACTTGCCTGCCAAAACTAAAATATGATAGTAGAAGATTAAAGCGTTCTTTCTGTTTGTCTCACATTTATTTTTCAGCGCTCTTTGGAGTTCGCCAATGCATGAATATTCTTCTCCTAGGTTCCAAAGATGAATGAAAATATTATATTTAATTACGTGCAAATGAGATTTTTGAAATAGATATTTTAAAAAGTCATCTTTCAACGGGTAGAATCATCTGTTAATGATTGGGTATTGCCCTTAGATTCAATAATGATCATGTGCTTACTTTATTGCAATAGTTGTTTGTTCACATGACTCATAGTTTTTTTTTCTCGAAGTGAACATGATCTCAAGATTTTATTCTCTTCATAATTAAACAAAACATGACATTAGAACTGGATCGCTTGGCCCTTTCTCTTCTTATCTCTTCCCTGTTCAGGATGCTTGCATCTTTTAATAGCCAGCATGCTCTTAGATCTGCAGTTGGGCTCAACACACTCGAGTCTCGCACAATCTTCCTTGTAGTTTCAGCCTTTTACCAGAAAATCGGCTTGGTCCGCCCACCATAGCCACTTTGCTTCCTGTCATAAGGCCGCTTTCCCTGGGCATACAGGGAATCCTTGTCCTTCTTGTACTGTGTCACTTTGTGGGGGTGGTGCTTGCCACGCTTCTTACAGAAATTCCAGCAGGTTTTAGGAATGTTCACCATGTTTTCAAGAACACTATCAGCACAGGAAGACTCGTAGGTTTTATACTCATAAAACATAACTGATACATTTATATTATATATGCTATACTTGTATGTAAAACTGACCAGATAAGGTGGCTTACACCCTAATCCTAGTACTTTGGAAGGCCCAGGCAGGAGGCTTACTTTAGTACAGGTGACTGAGATCAGCCCAGGTGACATTGTGAGACCTTATCTCCGCAAAAAAAAAGAAATAAAAAAATTAGCTGAGCAGGGTGGCACACGCCTGTAGTCCTAGCTACTTGTGAGGCTGTGGCAGAAGAATCCCCTGAGTCCAGGAGGTCAAGGCTGTGGGGAACCATGACCGTGCCACTGCACTCCAGCCTGGGCTAAAGAATGAGACCCTGACTCAACAATAAAACCAAAATAAAATATTTGCAACCTACTCGTACGTTTTATATTCACATTAAGTTGTTCATTTGTGCATACACATACCTGAACTCATATAATAAGATATATTTTACATGCACTGCAATACATACAGCATTTAAAATATAGTGAATTCATATATATATATATATTTTTTTTTTTTTTTTTTTTGAGTTGGAGTCTCACTCTGTTGCCCAGACTGGAGTGCAGTGGCCGCTCCCAGCCACCGCAGACTCGACCTGCTGGGCTCCGGCGATCCTTCCGCCTCAGCCTTTCGAGTAGCTGGAACTACAGGCGCGCGCTACCACGCCCAGCTAATTTTTGATTTATTGTAGAGATGAGGTCTTGCCAAGTTGCCCAGGTGGGTCTCAAACCCGCGGGCTCAGGCAATCCACTCACTTCAGCCTCCCAAAGCGCAGGATTACAGACAGAGCCACCGAGCCCGGCTTAAACAAGTGATTCTTAACTCTGGCTGCACATTAGACACACTTGGGAAATAAAAAAAAAAATGAATACTTTGGCCCTACACCAAACTAATCAAATCTGGTGGGGGGGGGTGAGGGGTAAGGGGGTTGAGTGGGGGGTGGGGTGGGGTGGGTGGGCTGGGTGCACTTGTAATCCTAGCACCTTGGGAAGCCGAGGTGAGAGGATTGCTTGAGCCAATGAATTCAAGACCAGCCTAGGCAACATAGAAACACCTCATTTCTACAAAAAAATAAACAAAATTAGTTGGACATGATGACTTATGCCTGTAGGCCCAGCTACTTTGGAGACTGAAGTGGAAGGATTGCCTGAGTACAGGAGGTCAAGGCTGTGGTGAGCTGTGGCTCCAGCCTGGGCAACAGAGTGAGACTCTGACTCAAAAAAAAAAAAAAAATTGGAGGAGTAAATACATACATACATAAGTACAAATTTCTTTGAAATGACTTAGATTGCAATGTGCAACCAGAGTTGAGGCACCCAACCAGAACTCTGGTGCTGTATTGCGATGCGATTACCCCAAGCCCTTAACCTGTGTGTAGGTGCTGCTCTCCTTCTCACCCACTCCCCACCTGGTCTTTTTTAGAGACAAAACATTAGGAGTGAATTGGTTTCAGACAAGTGAAAACATCCACTTTTTTTCCTGCCCTGGTATGGAGAGTGTTAGACAACAGAAGGCACTGGGATTCTGGACTTGGGGAGGCATCTGGGGATCTATACAGGATGAGGTTGACCATGTTCTTCTTCATTAACATACTGAAAACAGTAACTGTGTGCAGAGCATTTTATGTATATGCTACTGTGAGGGCTTTGATTTGGTGAGAATTATATTCATCAGCTGCATACTCTGTGCTCTTCCAGTGCCTGTGCCATCTTCACCTGCTTCTGTGTTTCTAGGTGCTCTCCGCTGAGTGCTTATTATAAACAAGGTACAGTGCAAAGTTTCAGCTATCAAATCTCCCCAGGAATCCTATGGGAAAGGATTACTGTCATGCCCATTAATCAGATAAGGAAACTGAGGCTTAGAGAAGTTAAGTAATTGACACAAGATTAAAAAGCCAGACAAGTAGCCTAGCTGGGGTTTGAACTCAGCTTTTCTCCTCCTTACAGACTCTCTTCTTAACTTCTGTGCTAATTCATCTCAGTCTGACCCACTCGAGGCTGCTAATGTCCATTCCTAGTAACCTATTCTTTCCAGATGGCTTGTTTTCCTTATTTAATTAGTCCCAACTATTGCCTCTGACTCCCAAGGACCCTTTTAATGTACTTCCGAGTGTCCATCAAA
The DNA here is from genome assembly GCA_963574415.1 of Tarsius wallacei. NCBI lineage: Eukaryota > Metazoa > Chordata > Mammalia > Primates > Tarsiidae > Tarsius > Tarsius wallacei. Next base: position 11,009 of record CAUYQG010183003.1, read on the forward strand.
ATAATCTAACATCAGCTTCTATGATTTGAAGCTGTTGTTGCAAAAAATGAAAGTTACCTTGACTATACTCAATATGACTTCATAATTACAGAGATGCTTCAAGTCAATTACTCTAGATTTGATGTCCTTTAGAGGCTACTCATGGGCTTCTCTAAAAAGGGGCTTTTGGGTTGCCTGTTGAGGATGCATTTAGGAAGGCCAAAAAGGTATTCTGTAACCTTGCTCCTGGGATGCCATCCATCCTCTGAGCTTACAGGAGGAGACCTTCCTTGGAACTGCTGTGGTCCTGGCTTTTAGAGCAGCATGGTCTTCATGACCCCAATTCCTTTCTGAGATGGAACTGCTTTTAGCTTTAAAAGTTGCTGCCGGCATTGAAAGAAGGTGAAGTGAAAATGTGAAACTGATCTACAAATAGCTACAGTTTTCTTCCCAGGTTCCCAAGGACACATGAATAGCAGAATAAAACCAACATTGGAGAGTTCAACTCAAGTTCATCCCTTTAAAAGGACATAGGTGGCTTATTGTTCCATCTTCTGCTCCAGAGCATTCCTCTACCCAGTTCCTTCACCTTCATCAGTGTCCTCAGACTTGTGCATCCCATCTCACTGGAGCCTCACTCCTTCTGGCCTGGTCTCAGGCTCTGCTCCTGTGTTTTTCTCTCTGGGAGGCTCCTCTTGGGGAATGTTTACTCTGGAGTCTGCAGTCTGTAAAGAGTGGGCTGTGCCATGTGAGCTATGAAGGCTGATGCCCGTAAAGAGCCCTGAGAGAAGCAAGCTTGGTCAGACTCTGTGGTTTCACTTTGGGCATCAGCTGCCAAAAAATGGACAGAACTGGGCATGACGACTGCCAGAAAATGAGGATGCTGGCAGTGCCCCAAGGCTCATCTTTCCCAGGATAGCATGAGGAGTATCTGATTTAGATGCCCCTGTAAGACGTCCACAGCTTCCTGTGCCTAAGCCTGTCATAGCACGTGTTCAGGCCTGGGGGTCACTGGCTTACCAGTGCTTTACAACTCACAATTGCAAAGATGTGGAATCAACCTGAATGCCCATCAACTGATCAATGGCTAATGCAAATGTGACACACACACACACACACACACACACACACACACACACACACACACGGAACACCACTCAGCCACAAAAACGGAATGAAATAATGCCTTTTGCAGTAACTTGGATGGAATTGAAGAACATCATCCCAAGTGAGCTAATACAGGAATAGAAAACCAAACACTGCATGTTCTCATTGGTATGTGGAAGCTAAACTAAGGATCTGCAAACACATATAGAATGGTATAGAGGTGAAAGGATGAAATATCACCTGTTGATGCACAAGTGGGGGTGGGGTACACTTAAAGCTCAGACTTCTTCGCCACTATACAATGCATCCATGTAACCACTGTGCCCTGTTATCTCCTATGTCAACGACGAGTCTGACTACTCCCACAGCACCAAGTATACACGGGATTGTCTTCAGCCTGGCCCACCTTACTCCCAGGCCTCCTAGACATTAGCTCCTTGGGCACCACAAGAGCAGGCACTAGGATTGTCTTGTCCAGAATAGTGCCTTGCATGCAGAAATGGCTTAATATTTGCATGTTGAGAGGTTGAATGATGAAGGAATGAAGAAGATAGTTTTAGGGTGTGGACGGACCAGGTGAGGGAGAGGCACAGAGATGCGCGCAGCACTGCCGAGACTGGCAAGCCGGAGGTGTGCGCCGGCAACCCAGAGATCTGAGTAGATTGCAAAGAATTGCGACACACAGAGGTGAGAGAAGAAAAGATTTATTTAAGAAAAGTTCACCCCCCACAGACAGGGAGTGGGCCTACACTCTAGGTGA
>CAUYQG010183007.1:0-17095 GCA_963574415.1 Tarsius wallacei
GCAGTTCCAGCTACTTGGAAAACTGAGGCGGAAGGATCGCCGGAGCCCAGCAGGTCGAGGCTGCGGTGGCCGGGAGCGGCCACTGCACTCCAGTCTGGGCAACAGAGTGAGACTCCAACTCAAAAAAAAAAAAAAAAAGAAAAACTAGAAATTTGCTTCAGCCCAAAGTGGCATTACTGATAGAAAGGCACTCTGCAAATCTGAAATTTCTTAGTGATTTTGGAGGTGGAGAATGGTGGCATGTTTGAAGGGTTAAAAAAAAAAAAAAGAAAAGAAAAAAGACTGAAAGAGAAAGAAGGATATGAACACATTATTTTTAAGAAGTGGAAATGAGTCATCAGTCTCCCTGAAAGGAGACAAGACAAGAGTAAATCCTTATCAAATCCATTCTATAAAGGATTCTGACCCTAATTCTAAGACTGTAGGAGAGGGCAATCTTTTTCTCTTTGCAGGTGGTGGTATATTATTCCATGGTGGTGGTCCTCAGTTCTTCAGATGCTTGACAGAATTTCTCTCAATAAACTACAGTGAAGTGGAAAGAGATTTAAGTTAGACAGAAACAAAATTTCTCTTTTTTCTTTCAAGTTTATCTTCTTTCCAAGCCATGTCTGTAAAATTGCAAGAATACACTGTGTTCTATAGTAACTGACATCAAAGCAGACCTGCATTCTGAGAGAGAAAAAGGAATAGAATTAAGTGAACATGTAACAAGTCCCCACTATGTGTCAGATCTTCTCTATATTTTATTTTAAGTATCAGTAAACTTTTATTTTATAGGAAAAGAATATCAGTATGACTATTTTAAGAAGTAGCAGTGAGAGATTTGAATTTAATCTTTGTCTCAAAAGTTCTGTTCTTTCCTCCACTTAAATCCAACTAGGCAGCAAAGCCAGCATTGACTAAAAATTTGTAATATTGATTGAAGTTAAGAGGCAGGCAACAGTAAAGAATTACTTGTTTTTCTTAATATTTAAAAAATTTTAAGAGTAGTATTTAGACACAGAACATAATAAATGGTTTCTATCAGCAGTTGTAGTCTTGATTAAAATTACAATTAAAGCCATTCTTCCTGCTCATTAGAAAAGCACCCTAAACATGTATGCATTAATCTATTTTTCATTCAGCTTACTCAGTGGTAACTATTATGTAAAAAGCTGTGAATTAATCTTAAAGAAGATACAAACCACAAGGGACATTTTTTTCATCCTAAGGACTGTGTGGTGTAGGGGAGGATCGTATAATCAAATAGATAAAATGAAAGATAGAATACATTAAATAACATCATGGTTATGGTACAAATTGCTATAAAAATATATTATCTAAGGCACTCAGGATAGGTTTTATGAAATGATATTTACTTTATCATAAGCTATGATATATTTTCAAGATTTGGCAAAAAAATATGAAAAAGATGAAGACAGTAATAGGCAGAGGCCCGAGGAGACAAATATAGATGATTAATGAGATTTCTAGTGTTTCCATTGTCCATATGCTAGAGTGAATCATAACAATTCGTGAAGCTTAGCAGAGAAAGCTTCAGATCATTGCAAACTTTTTGAGTCAGTTTCTAAAAATAAGATTATTTTATACAGGTAAAACTTACATGGTAGATGAATTGTAAAAATAGTTCAATCTTCCACTACTTTTTGTATCCAAACTCTTCCCAGTGAAATACAGCTTCTCTCACCAAAAGACTGGGGGTGGGAGGGTGTCTTTCTCCAACCCTTGAATATGGGTTGACCCTATTACTTGCACTGGCCAAAATAGTGCCAGTAGAAGTGTGTATTAGTTCAAGAAGATATAAATAAAACCATATGCTTTCTTGAAGAATTGCCACCACCAAGAGACCAAGCATAGAGCACACGGAATAGGGCAGGCTAAGTAATTCCAGTGTCTCACCTGAGACCTGAGATGTAGAAGAGTCTAGCTTAGAGCAGCAAAGACTAGAGATCTGCAACTGACCACAGGCTAATGAATGAACCCAAGCAAGCTCACTTGGTTCAGCAGAACTGATTAATTGACCCATAGATATATGAGAAAATAATAAATAGCAGTTATTTTAAGCTAATAAAGTTTTAGGATGGCTTGTCTCACAGTAATAACTGATACAACATACATACATAATAATTTAAGTAAAATTTTTTCCTGAATAAATGGTATGGAAAACAGAGACTAACCTTTGTTTCTTTAAAAGTAAAAATAATGGTATAAGCTGGGAAAGCCACTTTTGGATAAGCAGTATTTTCTTCTCCTTAGAGGTGATCTCTTCCTTCTAATAAGAGAACACATTTTGGAAGGATCACTAGCCATTATCTCTTTGAAAAGAGATTTCAGACTTCTATATCCAGCCATGACAAATTTAACAAGCTGTTCTCTTACCACATAAATCTACAGAAAGAAAACAGGTAGAAAAATAGAAAAAAAAAAAATAAATCAAGCAACAATTTCAAACATTAGACAAAAGGTAAAATAAGATGGTGATCCTGAGAGAAGGAAAAAAAGTAATGTAAGCACTATGATTACGCCAGATTCTTGAAGTCACCTTCCAAATTTCAATACAGGAAGGGAAACCTAACATGGTCCTAGAATAAAAATAATTCTAAACATGCCATAACAACATCTAAAAACAAATTTTGAACTGCAAGTAGCTTAACACACATATTACAGAAATGATGGAATTAGCAGGTGATTTAACAGAACCTGTATGAATACGCAAGTATTTAAAGAAAAACATGAGCAAAATAAAAATCAAAAAGTCTAGATGTGAAAAGTACAATATATGCATTTAAAAAATATCAATCAGACTAAAAGCATATTAGATATTGCAGAAGAAAAAATAGTATACTTGAAAATCTAGCATCAGAAACTATCTAAACTGAAAGAAGGAAGAAAAAAGACAAAATAGTAATAATAAAGAACAGAGCTTCAGGTATTCTACAGTTGGGCATAATTGAAAAATCAAGAAGAAAAATAGGAGGGAGATGTAAATATACTGTTTTAAGGTTCTTATATTATTCATGAAGTGGTATAATATTATTTGACAGTAGACTGTCATAAGTTAAAGATGTGGATAAGCAAAAAAAAATTGTCATAAAAAATGGTATTAGTTTATTAGATAAAGTATAATAGTAAAAATATTCTTTTAATCCAAAAAATACATAAAAAGAAGGAAAAAACAAAGAATGAATAAAACAAATAGAAAAAAAATCAAGATGGTAGGTATAATCCCAACCATATAGATAATTCCATTGCATATAGTCTAAATAGTCTAAATAAAAAGCATTGGCTGTCAGCTTGGGTTAAAAAGCAAGACACAACTATATGCTGTCTATAAGAAAACAGTTTACATACAACATTATAGATAGGTTAAAAGTAAATGGATGGAAATTGACAAAACATGCAACTGCTAGTCAGGAGAAAATTAGAATGGTTACACTAATACTGATCAAAGTACACATCAGATAAAATAATATTAGCAGAAATAAAAAGGACATTTTATCAAGAGGTACGCTCATCAAGATGATATAAAATCCCTAATTGTGCATGTGCCAAGTAACATCTGTGAAAATATCTTACTAACCTAAAATTAGCAAAAGACAAACCCTCTGTCATAGCTGGCTATTACAACACTCCTTTCTCCGTAGTGAATAAACCAAAGTTATAAAATCAATTGAATATACAAGATTTGAAAAATACAATCAACTTCACTGAAATAACATTGTTAATGGGAGTATATGAAAGTTTCAACTATTAGGAAAACAGTTTGGAAGCTTCTTATAAAGGTAAATATAACAGTTAATACATAACTCTATGGTTTCACTCTTAGGTATTTACCCAACAGAAATGGAAGCATATATCCAAGACAAGCACATGCATGTTTTTAGGAGCTTTATTCACATAGCACCAAACTGAAAATAACTCCATCACTAGGCAAATGGGTAAACAAACTGTGTTGTATTCATGCAATAGAAAACTACCCAGAAGCAAAAAACAAGGTCCATACAACAAGGCAGTTTAAAATCCAAAAGCATCATGCTGTTGAAAAGAAGCCAGACCCAGAAGAGCTGTTATGCCGTGCTTCAATTTATATGCAGTTTCAGAAAATGCAAGTGACAAATACAGGTAAATGTTTTTAAATGTTTTCTTGTCGGTTAAAGAGGGATGAGGGAAGCCGGGCTCGGTGGCTCAGCATGTAATCCCGCGCCTTTGGGAGGCTGAGGTGAGTGGATTGCCTGAGCCCGAGGGTTCGAGACCCGCCTGGGCAATTTGGCGAGACCTCATCTCTACAATAAATAAAAAAAATCAGCCGGGTGTGGTAGCGCGCGCCTGTAATTCCGGCTACTTGGAAGGCTGAGGCGGAAGGATCGCCGGAGCCCAGCAGGTCGAGGCTGCGGTGGCCGGGAGCGGCCACTGCACTCCAGTCTGGGCGACAATGAGACGCCAACTCAAAAAAAAAAAAAAAAGAGGGATGAGGGACACTGATGCAAAGTGGCATAAATAAATATTTTGATTTTATGCCGATGTTCATCGTGAAGGAAGTTACACAGATGTGTACATCTGTTGAAGCTCATTGATCCGTACACTTATAATCAGTGCAGCTTACTGCATGGGGGCTGTACTGTAATAAGGTCAATTTTACAAAAGAATGCCAGTGACTCACCTCATTTTTATTTTTTAATTTTTAATTTAATTTAATTTTATTTTTGACTTGGAGTCTCACTCTGTCACCTAGGCTAGATGTCATGGCACACTCAAGGCCACTGCAACCTCAACTTGCTGGGCTCAGGAGACCCTTCCACCTCAGCCTTCCAAGTAACTGGAACTACAAGTGTGTGCCACTATGCCTGGCTAATTTTTTTATTTCTTGTAGAGACAAGGTCTCACCAAGTTGCCCAGGTTGATCTCGAACTCCTGGACTCAATTCACTTCATTTTTAATACCAGCTATATTTTTATGAATGCAACATATACCCAGTGTGTTAATTAGGAAATAATGATCTTTAAAGAAGAACATTCTTAGGAATTAACGTCTGACTATGTGAATTAATGTCTTGAGATTCTGAATTAAAATTGGTGCTGCTTTCCTCTTTTCTGAAATGGGTATGTGAACAAAAAGGAGTTTCATCTTGAAGGGAAATCTATAGACATTAGAAATCCCTTTCTTGATTAAGAAGATGATACAAGGGACATAAATGAAATACCCAAATGAAAAATTGACTGTCTATACTTCTGTTGTCTCTGAGTGTCTGATGAATGAAGCATTATGGTTAACTGGATATCTTAGCAAAGTGAAGAGCTAAGCCCTAACTCACTGCTTTACAAATCTTTTAGTCTTTATTGAACATGAAGTATAAAGAAGAGAAAACTAAGGGTAGTCATTCTAAGTGATACTTTCAGTTGGGTTAGGGGATAGCAGAAAAGGAGACTACTTTAACAGAGGAGATGGTAAATCTGTTTTCAGACATATTGAGTTTGACGTGCCTATAAAATCTTCAGTTAGAGATATCCAGTTAGTAGATGATACTACAAGCTTAGAGCTTTAGTGAAAGTCATGAGCACTGCTGGGAACTTGAATGTGGTAAGGAGAGATTGGGAGGTAAAGAAAAGAGAAGGGAAGGGAAAGGGGGAAAGAATGGTTTAATATCTGTTGTAGACTTGTTTTTCAAGAAGTTGTGTGATTAAGGAAAAGAGAAAGGAAGACTTGAAGAGAGCTCGCTAGAGATGAAAAAGTTCAAAATATATCTCCCTGCTGAAGCATAGAAAATAGCAAAGAGGATGAGGTATAAGATAGAACAGAAACATTGGATTTGTATGGTCTCCATGGTGATGGAAATGTAATAAAGAGCACAACCTAAGTAGCAATGTTAATCTTGAATGAAAGGAAGAGAGATGGAGATTAGAGAAATATAGAAAAGAGAACAGACTAGGTTCAGATTATTCTCTATCTCATTCTACACACACACACACACACACACACACACACACACACACACGATTCTTAAACTTAAAGTTTGATGGCAAGGAAATTAGAGAGGTTTGAGAGGACAGGGAAAACTCACTAGGGCCAATTTAGAGGCTTGCCATAGAGTTTCAGGTGACTTACAAAGTTGAATGCCATAAAATTGTAGGAGCCAACTCTAAAACTATATTACACAAATCCCCAACAACATTGATGACCTGGAAGCAAGAGTTGAATGTTTGACAACTAGTTTATTGGGAATGTCATTTTAAAATTAATGTAGCATCAGTATAAAAGGAAACTTTCATATGACTTTCTTTGTTTGACACCTGCAAGTATCTATTGATTGGACATCTGAGATTACAAAGCAAGGTTGTGAATTTGGAAGAACTTTTAGATCAAGAGTAAGTAATTGCTGGGGACCTGTTGGTTGTTAGAGAAGGACATAAAGTATGGAAGATCAGTTTTCAAGTTAAATTCTCTGCTGGAGAGAGGAATTTAGCTAGAGAATATGTAAGTAGGACTGGAGGATTTTGTCGAGCATGCTCAAACTTATGTCAAAGAAATGAATAGTGGCTGAAAGTGCACATTCAAAAGTTGTCTTATGAAAGTTGTCTTCCTTATGGTTTTAGTTTTTAAGCCACAGTTTCACATCTTCAGCACCACCTCCTTTTTTCCTTCTCGGTGCACTGGGACAGTGGAAGAAGCAGACGTGGATGTATGGGAGAAAGAACAGTAGATGTAATACTTTCTTTTTGCCCTTGGAGCTCAAAATAAATACTTGGGACAGGGTGGAGGAGAGGAAATGACTGTGAGTGAGAGCAAAAAGGAGTGCGAAACTGAGAAGCTGGAAATGAGGTCTCAGTCCTATAGGTGTTTAAAGCTTAATGGTGACGGAAGCAATTTGGAGTCTAGGCACTTCTAAGCCAGAAATTTCCTTATATTGAATGTGTATGTATGTACCTCAACCTACTATTCATTCTGCTTATTTACTCTCATAATAAATATTTTATGTAGAATATTAAAATGTTACTGTCATTGTTTTCAAGAATTAAATTGGCTAAGTGATACTGGCGTTCTGGTCACCTCTGAACCAGAAAATTTTTCACTAGTGTTCTCTATATTGTTTCCAATTCTCTTTATTTTCTACTCGTCTTTTAATAGTCATTTGAAGAAAAAAATAATATATGTGTGTATATCTATATACACATAATTGACTGCTGAATGGAGCCTATTTTGTAAACTTGAGATTTGAATTCAGTTTGGTTGTCATTTAAATTGTTTGTTTGCCTGAGGTTTACTTCTGAGAAGAACAGAGCCCTAAGGATCATATTTCCTTAAAACAAAACGTATACTTCCATTGTGTGGCTCTGTATCTGAAAAGGATGGATAAGTTATGTGTATGAGAATGAAGAATAGTTATACTGGAATGCATCTTATTCCTGATGGACTTTTCACAGTTAAGAACTACTTTGTGTAACTCAAGTTGATTTTCTTTTAGCTCTATGAAATTGTAATAAGAGTTTTATGCCTTTCTATAACCATACTATAATGATGCCCTGAAATAGAGCAAAAGTTCCCATAAAATTTTCAATGATCCAAAGACACTTGATGAATTGAGATCTTTATTACAACTTTAACAAAAGTAAATACAAAAGTGTAAATTAACAGAGTCTGGACCTGTCGTATCCTTACCTATCTTGATGCTATCAAGATGATAATTCCTAGCAGCTGATTACTCCAGAGAAAGATGTATGTAAGTTGAAAAAGTTGTCTTTTAACATACTATACTAATGTCTCTCTACCTAGTAATTTGGTGAAATAATTTTGCAAAATGCTTTCACAGTAAATAGGTTTATCTTCAAACCGAATTCTCTTTTCCATCTTAATTGAGCATAAAATTATATCTTAAAAAATCTGCAAGTGAGAAAGACTTGATGCCTCTTGAACAGTTCAGTGTGCCATATGGTTTTAAATGCAACAGTTTTATCTGCAGCACACAGTATCTGCAAATTCAAGCTAATGTTCCTGTGAAAACAAGAAGGGATTTATGCCCAAAAACTAAAAAAGAAGAAGAAAAAATTCTTTTTCACTACCATATGTAGAACACTGAAAACTGTATATAAATAGAAAACAATATTGACATTTATGCATCTATAATTTTTTAGAAACATGTTTTTATGTCTTGCTATGCTATTCAAACATTCATGGTAACAGGAATCTTAAGAGCAAATATCTATAGTGTTCAGGCAGGTAATAAACATATACAAGTGAAGCAGGCCCAGTGAGAATTAAGGTGAACCTGAGAGGATTGCCCTGTTTTAAGCAGGCAAATGTTTCACAAAATCCAGCAGATTGTTGCCAGGGAATACTGTGAGCCTATTCTTGCCAGATCTACCAATTTTCAGAAATGCCCCTTCATTGAATTTCATGTGTATTCTCATGTCATGGTGGCAACAGGATTTGTTTTTAATGCTATGTGTTTTAAAATAATTCTGTAGGCCATTTTTTTGTATGTGGGCTGCTGATTTGTAATCTCTGATCTCTAATGTATGTTTTTAGATTAATGAAAGAGCAAATGATAGGAGAATGGGAAGTAAAGGAGGACAGGAAAGAGGAAGGAAAGAAGAGCAAAGAGGAAGGAAAGCAGAAGAGAATTAATTTTCCAAAATATACATAATGATATAGTCGTAGTCTCGATAAATAAGATTATCTCAAGTACTAATCTGGATCTCCGTACAGATAAAAATATAGTTCATTAGAAGACATATGCAACTGATTAGATCTTAGAACCTCATTCCTTTCTGGTGACCTAGTAAAGACAGCAAGCCTCAGGTAGACCATTGAATTGATTTTATGTGTGGTGTGAAACAGGAAAAAAGTTTTTTAAGTATAGATATAATATTGATCTCACATAATGTATTTTTTTTTTTTGAGTTGGAGTCTCACTCTGTCGCCCAGACTGGAGTGCAGTGGCCGCTTTCGGCCACTGCAGCCTCGACCCACTGGGCTCCAGCGATCCTTCCGCCTCAGCCTTCTGAGTAGCCGGAATTACAGGCATGCGCTACCATGCCAGGCAGATTTTTTGATTTATGGTAGAGATGAGGTCTCGCCAAGTTGCCCAGGCAGGTCTCGAACCCACGGGCTCAGGCAATCCACTCACCTCAGCCTCCCAAAGCGCGGGATTACAGGCTGAGCCACCGAGCCCAGCCTCACATAATGTATTAAAAAGACCATTCTTTATGCAATTGTCAACAGTGTCATCCTTATTGTAAATCAAGTAGTAATATATATACACGTATTCGTTTCTAAGCTTCTTGTTATTTATTTAACTATTGTAACAGTACCACACTGTCTTAATTAGTATAGTTTTATAGTAAACTATACTTGGTAGTTTAAGATTTTCTACTTTGGTGATGTGGTGGTATTTTGTTTTGTGTTTTCCCAGAATGCCTTAACCGTACATTAATATATACATTTTAAATCATTTTGCTAAAATTTCCAACCCCTTTGGAAAACATTTTGACACAGCACTAAGCCTATGAACCCAGTAACTTCACTTTAAGTACATTCCCCAAAGTAATGCAAACATGGTGAACAAAAAGACACATGCACATATGTTCATAACAGCACTCTTTGAAATAAGCAAACTCTAGAAACAACCCAAATGTTTATCTCGATAAAATGAATAAACTAATTGCCTTATATTTATAGAATGCTATATATAGCAATGAAAATGAACTACTACTATAAGTAACGACATGGATGAATATTACAATAGTGAATGAAAGAAAAACAGACACATCTGAGCATATATCATGATCTTACTTACACAAACTTCAGAAACCAACAAAATTAACTGGTGGTATTAGAGGTCATATATATGGTCTCTTTAGAGTGGAAGCAATGACTGAGAGTGGTGTAAGGAAATGGCAATGGGTGCGTGTAATCTATTTCTTGGCCTGTGTGCTGGTTATATGAGAGAAATTGTTTTGTGAAAATTCCTCAAAGTATACATTTATGATTGGCATACTTTTTCCTGTATATGTTCTATGTCAATAAAAAGTATTTGAACATATGAATGTTGTACATAAGGCATAGTAGCTTTAATCTGGTTCCATTTTGTTTGTTTGTTTTTCCTCCAGAGTAAAATTTGGGAACAAAAGGAAAAAAGTCTGTGGATCTAGCAACGAGGTGTTATAGTTTTTGACATAACAAGGCTTTTATATTTTATATTGTACTTTCATGTTAGAAGAACCTATGGATAAATCTAGGGAAATGCCTAGTGTCACAGTGAGGAAAGTATACAGGTGACAACTGACTACCAGGTAATGAGAGAAAGAAACTGTGGAGGAAAAGAGAGGATAAGAATGGACCAGATGGGCAACTACGTCATAAAATGATCATATGTTTTCTAATTGTGCTTCTATTTTAATGATAAATTCTTTTCCTGGTCTTTCCTCCTCTTCTTTTTCATTTCATTTTCTTTCTCAAAACCTGTCATTATTTACTGAAGACTCACATTGATGCAGCATCAACAAATAGAGCCAAAATGTGCAATAACATCTCAAGATTTCTAACTAGCCTCTTTATGGTTTTTGTAACTTGTGTCAAATTGCTTATTAGTGTGAACAAACATATAGGATTTTTTTTAAAAAGCCTAATGACAACTGTAAGGACAGAGGATCAAGTCTGGGGCCCAGGGTTCCTTGTTGTTAATTTTGTGATACTATCAACTGATAATAATCATGTGTTATTTTCTCATCAACCTTATGATATAAATAAGAAAATAAATGCTTGTGATATTATATACTTCATTTCAGGTTGTAGTAGTAGAAAATGTTGGAATCTTGCCACCAAGATTTTAGTTTTATTTTTTTCTATTAGACTGGTTATTTTCAAATATTTTTTAGCTCCACCATTTTATTTTTAAGAAAAATAAAACAGGGAATTGTGTGATAAGCAAAGCAGATAAAACTGGATCTTCCTCTTCCCCTTCATTCTCTCCCTCATGGTTTCCAGACCTAGTATCTCAGGCAATCCTTCACAGGACCTTCCCTTAGACTGAATTTTTCCCAAGAAAGCAGAGTTTGTGACAAGAGCTCCTATGGAGGTAGTTTACTTTTGGATAAGATCCTAGGGAATAGGATTGGGGGACTAAGAAGAGCAGAAGAAAGGAAAAGGAAAGTTAATACAAAGTTACACTATATAGCTGGCCATCTCTGTGGGCAACTGGGTTTGTCCCTGTTGGGATATTCTGGGGAAATTGTACAGAATAAGCTTCAGAAAATTCTCCTTCTGAGGAATGAAAAAATGGGAACATTTATTTAATGGGTCCTGTCTCTCTTGGTCAAGGAATCCTCCTTGGAGTGTTTAGCCCCCTCACATTTCCAGTTTTGCACCTGTGCGAGCACAGAGCAGGCTCCCACAGGCATCCCATGCAGAAGCATTGCAGGACACCCACTGGGGCAGAAGGTGGGAGATCATGGTACTGTTGAGGAGAGGGGTTCTCAGCCTTTATTTGGGCAAAGCTGGTTTCTCCAGCAATGGCTGGAGCAAATTTGAAAGATGGTTTGAGAGATGTAAGGAGGGGTGCAAGTGTTGGAAATAAACCCTTGGTAAAGTGTCTTGAAGCCAGTTTCACTGTGGCCCACCGCATACATTGGAATCACCCCGTGTGCACCTAAAATGCAGACTCCTGGTCCATACCCCAGAACTGCTGAATCAGAATCACTTTAGTTGGAATTCTGGAATCTTCACTTTACTAAACATTGTTAGATGAGTTATATACTACAAAGTTTAAGAACCGTTACTGCACATTTGGATTTGAATTCAGCTGTGATTAGCTTTTGCTGGTTCAAACATTCTGACTCAGCCAGACTTCTTTTATAAGGGCTGATATCATTTCTTCTCAGGCAAAGCAGTTGCTAATATCAAATACTGTGAAACAGGAATGTGGTGAAACAATTGTTTTGTAAATAGAGATATACATCCCACATGCTTGTATTTTCCTCTGGTGTCTATATTCCCTTCCCCCTCCCCTCCCCACCTCACCCTACACCTGCTTTAACTTCAGGTCTTTTGGGTTTTGCAGAAATACTCTTGACATTTATGCTTGGACACTTGAAAAAGTTTCTTTTCTTTACAGTTATAAGCATTTTGTTGATTGATCTTGGCCTTTGTACTTTCTCCAAATCTATTTTTTCCTTGCCTTTCTCACTCTTCAGGGTATTTCAGGTGTAAATATTGACCAAATAATTCTCTACACTATAATTTATAAAATATTTTCTCAAGGGTCAGGAAAGTAAGAGGTGTTATTGCAGCTAAGTTCCAAAAGTAGTAGACAGAGCCTGGATGTTTAAACAGGGCCTCAAGCAAGGTTTTACCAACCTTTCAGAGGCTGCATAACAAATATTCTTTATTTGTTTCGTTAGGTGTTGGAGTTAGCTATAGTTTCCTGAAGGTCATCTCTGAGCTTGCACTCCCTGCTACCCACACCAACTTTATGAGTCCCTTATGAAAATAAAAATCACCAAAGGAGGGATCATACTAAGCTATAATCAGTTAATACCTGACTTTTCAATTAACACTCTAGCAGAGATTATTTGAAAGTCAGCTGAGAACAGGAATGGAGTAGGCTGGCACTTAGAAATCCTAGTTAGAATTTAAAAAAAAAAGAAAGAAAGAAAACAAAAGAAGAAGGGTAAAAGGAAGAAAATCTTTATAATTTTGCTTAAAACTGGTAGGTGGTGAGGGCACTTCAAATCATTTGGGCTATCTCAATTTACTAACCTGAAGTTAGAGGCACATGATTTTGACAATTTGATTTTTAAAAGGACTCAGGTAATATCTTCCTGAAGGAACAAAGAAATCCAGCAGATCATCGACTTTCTCACTGTTACTGCATAATAATATTACATCCCTACCAGTGTATGACTACAGTATATAGAAAGAAAGAGAGAGAAAAGGTTTGTTCAATTTCTGTGTTATCTTTTATTTGTTTTGAGTTTATTGCAATCATACGCAAATGTAAGGGGTGCCAAGGCCAAAAATATTGGTGTTGTGATTGCTATCCTAGTGAGCTACTAGGAAAGGCCTTATCAGATAAATTGCACTTTATTTTTAGCCTAATCCTAACACAAAAAGAACAATGTCTTCTTTAAAATAATAAAAGTGAGTTAGTTGCCATAATTTTTTTTTTATTTTTAGCTTTTATTTTAAAGATGTGGGTATAATTCAGGGTTAGGCATACAAATGGTAATTGTACAGGTAAAGTTGGGGCCTCACTTTGGTCCCCACTTCACCTGGTTTGAGATGATGTACCCTTAGTGATGAAATGTGCACACCTTCCCTTCCCTGGCAGTTTCCCGCAACTGCCAATCCCTTTCTTATAGTGTTATGATAATTGTTCAGGGTCTGCTTATGAGTGAGAACATGTGGTACTCAGTTCTTTGTTTCTATGATAGATCACTGAGTATTATAGACTCTAAGTCCATCCAAGTTGCTATAAAGTTCATAATTTTGTCCTTTTTTATGGCTTCATAATATTCCATCATGTATATGTACCACATTTTTTTATACAGTGTACTTTTGATGGGCAGCATGACTGGCTCCATGTTTTTGCTATTGTGAATAATGCTGTAATAAACATGTGTGTGTAAGTATCTTTTTCACAGAGTGATTTGAATTCCTCTGGGTATATTCCCAGAAGGGGGATTTCTAGGTCGTATGGAAGGTCGATTTTTAGATCTTTTGGGAATCACCACAGTTTTCCACAGAAGTTGTACTAGTTTACATTCCCACCAACATTGTAGAAGTGTTTCTTTTTCCCCACATTCTCTCCAGTATCTGCTGTTTTTTCAGTTATTGATGATAGCCATCCTGACTGGAGTTAGGTGGTATCTCAGTGTGGTTTTAATTTGCATTTCTTTGATGATTAGTGAGGCAGAGCATTTTTTCATATAGCAATTGACTGCTCATATGTCTTTTGAGAAACGCCTATTCATATCTTTTGCCCACTTTTTAATAGGGCTGTTTGTTTATTTCTTTTTTGCACATTTGAGTTCCTTGTGTATCCTGGATGTTAGACCTTTGTCAGATATTCAGTTAGGCAAAATTTTTTTCTCCATTCTGTGGGCTGTCTCCCTGCTTTCTTGACAGTGTCTTTTGCTTTGCAGAAGCTTTTCAGTTTGATGAAGTCCCACTTGTCTATCTTTTTGCTTATGGCATGGGCATTTGGGGTTTATTATTGGGACTTGGTTGCCAGTTCCAACTTCCATAAAGGTGTCTCATGTATTTTCCAAGGTTCTTATAGTTTAAGGTTTACATTTAGGTCTTTGATCCACTTAGAATTGATTTTTGTGTATGGTGATAAGTAGGGGTTTGTTTGAATCTTCTGCATGTGGTCAGCCAGTTTTCCCAGCACCATTTACTCCTCTCCTCAGTGGTTGTTAGTGGAAGCTTGGTTGAAGATGAATTGTTTGAGAAATTGAGGTTTTGCTTTTGGAATCTCCATCCTATTCTTTGGTCTATATTCCTGTTCTTGTACAAATACCTAGCTGTTTTGATTATTGTTGCCTTATCATAAAGTTTAAAGTCTGGAGGTGTGATACCTCCTGCATTGTTTCTCTTGCTGAGGATTGTTTTGACTATTCATGATTGTTTATGTTTCCAAATGAATTTCTGTATTGTCATTTCCAGGTCTGAGAAGAATGATGCTGGTAATTTAATGGGTATTGCATTAAATCTGTAGATTACCTCAGGTAGGATGGACATCACAATGTTGATTCTTCCAATCCATGAGCATGGCATATCTTTCCATTTGTTTGTATCATCTTTGATTTCTTAGAGCAGTGTTTTGTAGTTTTCATTGTAAAGGTCTTTCACTTCTCTTGTTAGGAAAATGCTGAGGTATTTCTTTTCTTTTTTCTTTTTCTTTTTTTTTCTTTTTTTCTTTTTTTGCTGTTATTGTGAATGGGGTTGTGCTTTTTATTTGTTCCCTGCCTATTTGTTGTTGGTAGATAAAGTTGCCCTAATTTCAAGAAGTTATTTGTTTGGTCATCTTGTATGATTCACCCATGACTTCTTTCTTGAATAATGATTTTTATTTAATTATATGTTAATATAAAACATTGTACAAAAGAATATATGGGACACACATGTATGTATGTATCTATCTCTGTATATGTAAGTTATATAGTATGATGTGTAATGAGCAATTGTGAACTCATCATCCAATCCAAGTATTTGAACATAGCCACAATGCTTTAATTTTTTGCCCCACTCCATGATAAAATATTCCCCTCATTTTGCACAAGCAGTAACCAGACCTTTAGTCTATTTTTATAGCTTTGTCATTTGTTCATAAGCATAACTAGACAATAGATTTTTCAGTTTTGCTTGTCACATCACATTGGAGATCTTCTCATGAAACTTATTCTTTTTCATTTTGCATCATAGTTGTAGCTATAGTTCAATCATATATATTCCCTTGAATAACTATTTTACAATTGACCTATCTATTCTCCTGTCAAAGTTGAATTATTGCATCTAGTTAGTTGTCATTGTGAGTATATACATCTATAAATCCTGTTGCACATATGTGCAAGGGCTTCTCTAGTGTATAAACCTAAGTCAAAATTTCTCAGTCTCAACACTACTAACATTTGGGGTCAAATAATTATTTGTTGTGTGAGGATGTTTAGCAGCATCCCTGACCTCTACCCACTAGATGCCAGTAGTATCCCCATATCTTGACAACAAAAAATGTCTCCAGACATCACCATATATCCTCTAGGGATCAAAATTATGAACTCAGACATACAACTATAGGGTAGAGACAGTGTGTTGATATATACACCTTCACAAGAGAAATTCAAATTGTTTTCTAAAGATATTGTTACAATTTAGTACCCACTGGCTTTCTCATTGATTCATTTCTTCCTCAATACTTGGTATTGTCACATCTTCTAGCTTGAGATAATTAAATAGCTGTAAAATTGTATCTTATTATGACCATACTTTGTATTTCCTTGATAATTAACCAGATTGAGGACCTTTTTACATGTATATTAGCCATGCTTGTTTCTCTTTCTGTTAAGTGCCTGTGTTTTGGTCTTTGCCTGTTTTTCTGTTGGGTTGTCTGCTACTGATTAGTAGAAATTAATCATATATTCTGGATATTAATCCTTTGTTTCCTAAGTAAGTGGTAAATACCTTAGTTTATCATTTTTAATTTCTCTTATAATGTATTTGATGAACATAATTTCTTAATTTTAATATGATTAAGCTTATCATTATTTTTCCTTTATACTTAGTCTTTTCTGTCCACTGATTACAAAGAAATCTGCTTATATTTTTATTCTAGGTTAGGTCATAAAAAGAATAGCTTCTTCCTGACTTGCTTTCCCTTGGGTCATTTACTCTACTGGAAACAAGCTGCCATGTACTCAGTGGACCTGCTGGGAGGCCCATATGGAGAGTAACTGAGACCTCCAACCAACAATCAACACTGATACATCAATATGCCAACCAAGTGAGTGAATGCTCTTGGAAGTAGATTCTCCAGCCACAGTCAAGCTTTCAGATGACTCTTAGTTCATGACAGATCCTGAACTAGCTCCCAAATTTTACATTTTTATATTACTGACCATCAGAAACTAGGAAAGACAATAAAGGCTCATAATCATTTCAATCAACCAGGTTTTTAATTAATTTGCTATACTATAATAGATAACTTTACAGCTTGCTTGCAGTCTTATAGGCTAAAAATTGAGAATGCTTTCTTTCAGACTAGGGGTGCTTTCTGACTATTGCTTTGGTTTCCATAGATGGTAGAAAATTTCTGTTCACTTTGAGGACCTTGGTTCAGTTCGAGAATTCTTTTTTTTTTTTTTTTGAGTTGGAGTCTCACTCTGTCGCCCCGACGGGAGTGGAGTGGTGGCATACTCCCAGCCCCCGCAGCCTCAACCGGGTGGGGTCTAGTGATCCTTCCACATCAGCCTTCCAAGTAGCTGGAACTACAGGCACGCGCTACCATGCCCGGCTAATTTTTTGTTTTATTGTAGAGATGAGGTCACGCCAAGTTGCCCAGGCGGGTCTTGAACCCGTGGGCTCATGCAGTCCACTCACCTCAGCC